>OX453058.1:6623123-6838333 GCA_949699795.1 Spicauda simplicius | reverse complement strand
GAATATTTTTTTTATTGATGCGCTTTCGAGCTCGAAATCTATACTTCGTGTACACCGAACACCTCATCTTTATATCCGTGTTGACGTGATGCCATTTATATATTTTAAAATTTGTCTTATACACGAATCCGTCTCGAGCTCGGAACTACATGAGTGTAGATTAAGTATGTTTAATATAGATTGTGACTATTCTATATCTCGTTTCGAAACGTGGCGATGACGTCATCGAACGGAATCGTTCTGTGGTGAATCGCCAGGTTATATATTATATTGAGTGTAATAGATCAAATTATATACGTTATTTTTGACAAAGCCGCATTGTGTGACAGCTGACTGGCGCCATATACATGAATACATCATAAGCAATGTATTTTTCAATCTTTTGCCTTTTTAGAGTTACTGCTGCATCGTTCTCGGTGTATTTAAATAGTGTAAATTAATGAAAATTTTACACACCAAATCTATCGTGCTGTCTTCACCAAAATTAAATTGTTTTTTTTTGTGTTCGGTAATAATTTACTTAATTATTATAAAATCAATTAACCTTCAATTTACCTAATTGATTTACTTAATTATAATGAAATTAATTAACCATCAACTTATATTAACTATTTAAGAAAGAGACATTACGTAGGATTAGACGCGTTTCTAATCCTACGTAATGTCTCTTTCTGTAGTCGACATACGAAAAATATTGTTTAAGCCTTGATTAAAAGTTATATTTATTCCGCCTATGTTACTCAGAAAATATTTTGGTAAATGAAACTTATCTCAGTTTGTAAACGATTAGTGCAATAGAACAAATTGTTAATTACAATACAATTGTACAATGCTCTTAATAATTATGTATACTTAGATAACGTTGCAGTAATAACTCATTAGTAATATATTATTCGCAATATTTAAACTGAAGTATCATGTGATATCAATTTTAATTTATTAATATAACATCGGTCGCGCGGTGGTTATTGAACTGGTGGGCGCGAGGTTCTCTAAAGGTTGAAATTGAGCGGTTCAAAATCATTTATGTGTATTTAAAGGTGGGTACTGACCAAAAACATTTGATGCCTTTAGATTCAAATGTACACTTCTCTCAATGGCTGCTCTCCAAAAAGTTAATTTGCCGTAAATAATGCGACAACTAAAAAACACTTATTATATTAATTACTGATAATATATATAATAAAGTAGAATTGACATAATTGTTAAAGTATAACCTAATGCACTAAAGATTAGAATCTACAAAAGTGGCACGTACTTTGCAAACGCTCAAAAGCATATTTATAATAAATATAATTAAAAATTCATGTTGTACGAACAATAGAAACATTTTGTTGTACATAGATAAATCATTATTATAGGCTGTTAGATGTTTCTCCAGGTACATCAATACTCGAAGGACTTTTTCGTCATACCATATACCGCAAAACAATGATATGAATACGATGCGAGCAAGATAACTTAATTTTGTTCACTATTTTTGTTTGCAATCTCTCATCAAAATTAGAAACACGCGTGTATTAAATATTATTATTATATGAATGGTTCTGGCCAGTACCCACTCTTATTACTTTGATACTGTGTAAGTATATTTTAAAATACGCGGTCTTACTCGATCTGCTTTATTTAAAGTGACTATAAGTGCATATCATAAAACAGTATGACAGTTAAGCTTTTAATTGTGCCTAAGTAGTTAATATTTTTTGTTTAGAATTTTTTGTTGCCATTACAGTTACTCATCGGATGTTTACTGTAAGTTTAACGACAGCTCCAATCGCCTGATCTGAATTACGACAGTACGTTCTGACACATTGTATACACTACCTACTTAAATCATTGTCAATTAATTCATTAGTAATTGAAGGCAAACAAAAATAGTATCCCTTGACGATGAATGGTTACATCTGCTAACGTAATGTGTACCTACCTTGAAGATGAACTCTTACGTCTAGCCCGAAAAATTGTCGACAGACCCTCATTTCTCCTTCGTTCGAGTCTCCTTTGCCACACCCTTTCATATCGGAATATTTTATTCAGAAATATGTATATAATAGTAAGTGTGGCGATAAACTCTCGAAATCAAAGCAATAAAAATACTAGTGCACTTAAGCATAGATAACATACATGAAAAGGCTCTAGCGCTAAAATAAAATCCTCGCAAGCTTACGATAACCATATACAATAATCACAATAGCAATTATTTTGGACTCTATCTAAATTAATGTTGTAGAGGAAGTAAGATTGTATAAAATAAAAAGTTTCGTTTTGCTACAATCATTATCAACGTAGATGTCTCTTGTATCCATTGATGATGTATTCTATGTGAAAACATATATCATAAATGGTACATACAGTATTTACGGTCGTAATTCCGGTGAGTATGATTTGCTATGAAAAATAGTGATTTACTCCCGTAGCTATTTACTAGCAGCTACCAACAGCTACAAAGAATCGATGGCACAGAAATTATCGCAATTATTCAATGTTTTATTATTCATAATAGAAAATATTGTTTAACTTTTTTATACATTTTATAGTGCGCAATAGACAACTCGATCAATTTTCAGCCGTTATCAGTAAATAAAATTGGTCGATAAAAAATATTTTGTCTACGTTTATTCTTATATAGGTAAGTTTATATTATTTTAACTACATGACGATTAATAATAAATAAGTTTTAACCTAATCATCGGTAGCATATGAAGGCCAAATACCATAATACTAATTTCTAACAATATTTTAATAATCTACAAAATTTATATAGTGAGTGTGAGTAATAATTTTCTCTCGATGTGTCGTGTGTAAACTGCATTGATGTCATGTTACTAGAGTAAGTAGTTAGTTCGTTAAGTGTCTCGTTACGGATGGACCACGTACTTTGATTCTCATGATGCCCACAGGTAAATACATCTGACGAATAGCGCAGAATTAGTATAATTAAAGTGTTGATTGGAAATATTACGCTACTATAAGGGTGTGTCGACCCTAACAGTACGTTGCACCACATTTCTATATTTTAATAAAATGTATGGCATTAATGTACTATCATTACTTAAGATATTTTACTAGAAATCAAGTAATGAGTATGCGTGAGATTCTTTCACTGCTGTCATTGAATGTTTAAGTCATCATGTTAAATAAGAATAGTAACGCGAAATACAACTTAAATGTCCATTTTATGGAGAAACGATGAAGCAAGGTCGCGAAGGAAAGTGCGTCGCTCATTATTCTACCTTGTACCACTAAGCTACGCCTCCACTGGCCATCAATGTTTTTAAGAAACTATTGCTGTGGGTGCTTCAAATGTTTCCCGAAAATAGCATTATTATTTATTACGATTATTATTTATTATCTATAATTGTTTATATCTTTTAGTTTAGTCAAGCCCAAACTTAAAACACAAAACAGATTTGTTTCTATAATTTATACTTTGCCTAAGCTAATTAGTAATTGTTTTTTTTTTATTATGATCGTAACGCAAAAAATCGTTAACCAATTATCAGCCAAATGTTATTAAAATGTCGGTTTATGTTTCGAAACCAATCCGCCTAATTCTATGAACAATGACACTACACACTAACTACCATTACGTGTTTTCTATTGGAAGGCTCAGTGGTGCTTGCGGTCTGTAGCGGTTTAATAATAGAGCGACGAACTTTCTACGGATTATCTAACTTATATCCTTATGTTTTTGGTTGCTGTTTCTTACTGTAAAAACGTGCTAATTTTGTTACTTAATATCTGCCTTATTTCTCTTAGACAAAATGTATTACGTCACAGCACTAGCCCATTTTCTATTATGTCGATGTAACTTAGAATATAGGCATACTTGTAATAAGTTATTTTAATATTTGTAAGAATCTAAACAAGGGATGTGGCTAAAGCTAGTTGTAAGTGAATTTTTGAAAATCTGTCCGTTCTTGAACCGAAATAATTAATATATAATAATAACGTTCCAATTAGTATGTTGACTTCACGTATTATATAAGCGCATTAAAATGTGGCGTTAAAAATCTACCGTTAATATTTTTTATAAAATATATTTTAGATATCTCGATCACACTGCTTTAAATCATCTTTATAATAAATTAAACTGTACAAATGATGGGTTCAATACTTGTTCGTTCTAAACTATTGTTGCCTGTTTAACAAATTCATTCACATAATAATTATTTGATTACAAATTGTGGTATGTGTACTGTACAGTTGTTTCGTAGAATTTTATAGTGTGTATCTATTTGTAATTGATGTCCAATCAATTGTTATTGATGGCGTTTAATTAATGGAACAATACTGGAACACCAGAATCTTTACACATATGAATCTTGATCTTTAGGTAAGTACGATTGTAAGGGTTGCCACAAGCAGGGTCATCGATACGTCTTACGAAATTTTGTCCTCTATTGTTGAGAAGGGTATATGATAAAATTTTTGAGCTGTGGTATTTTGACAAAACCAACAACTAATATCCGGACAATTTTGAACAAACTATATTCTACATACTGCCAATCCAAGGCTACTATAATCTTTCGAATTTGGCAACCCTCTATATAAAATGAAAGACAAGTACTTTATTATGCTATTGATAATTTTAAATGAATCAGTAAATGTAATTAGTTAAATACACATTAATAGTCTTCTATGTTAAAAATCATTGGCGCTTTACAATTAACGTTTAGATTTAGAGAATGCGAAACGAACCGAGGAATATTTGTAGTATTTAGGCTCTTACTATTAATAATAATTAATATCTAGATGTTTAGTCCGGCATGCAATATTATAATTATACTATACTAGTATCCCACTTCAGGCCAAAAGTAATTTTCTTTGCCGCCTCTTAGTTTTTAAGTATTTTTATTCACACTTATGTATTTTATAATTTAATGTTTTGATATGAAATATCATCTCTCCATAGGAGGAAGCCTGACCAAAATATGAAATCACTATCTAGCTCTATCGTGAATGTTATCAGTTTTTCTGATGTAATAAAGATTGTCGCACTTGTTGAATAAAATAAAATGACTACTCATTAAAGAAATATCGTCCTTAAACACATTATTGTAGATCACATTGAAATAAAACATTGGTTAGTTTTCAATGAACGGATGTATTTTCCCATAAATTAGAATATAATTTTTCAAAAGTGCGACGTGTAATTTGGCCAAGCTTCCCGGTGCGCCCGCACAGACGCGGGCGACAGCTGGTATCACTTTGATCATTATGAATTGTGTTCGATAAAGAATTGTTATAAATATTGGACCATATTGGACGTTTGTATGTTTTTAAAGCACCGCATACAAATAGAGTAATTATTTTATGCACATTAAACTGCTTTAATTGTATAGATTCAAGGATTTACTATACCTAGATCGTAAAATAGTTTCCAAATTTCTTCGTGCAGGGTAACAATGGAACTTGACGGATGATGTTAAAAGCGCTCAATCTGCGTTTTGATGTAATATTATTTAATAAACGTTTTATTTAATAACAATGGTTATTACATATTTTAATCACTTACTGCATTATAAACTTTTCAACCATAAATTACTTTCATCTTCCGATCCAGTGTACTTTACCTGTCACATATAACTTCAGAGGTTTTGCAACCTGTGAACTACCCAGTAATAGGCAAAGTTTCAGAAATTATCGAAGCAATCGGTTATTTGACAAGTTTGTTGCCGATTACAAGACATCTATTGTAACGTGTCTTAGCATAGTTGTTACCTTTCATTTAGGTGCGCACTGCAATGTCTAGCGCTTAAATTATAAAAAAATCTCATTATCATGCCTTGATGAAACGTAAAAACTATATCAATTTTGTTTTTTAAATAAAATAAAAACTACTATTCTTGGAAATTTTTAGTCATAAAAATCAATTAAGTATGCAGCATATATAATCCTAATAAGTCAGTAAAACGGTCTTGAGTTTCTCTTAACGACTACATCGCGATTTGTCATTAGAATCATTAGAAGATTTTGTAATTTAAATAAATCACCATCGTTGTGGTCGTTTAGTGGAACGCTACTATGGCGATTATTATTTTTATCCTTACACATAAATCCCACCTGTCCTCTCGAAGAATATTCAGTCTTACTTATTTGCTTCCTGTGATCTCTGAGACTATGTATAAATATTTTAGTGTGCAGCGTTCTAATAAATATTTAATTTAAATCGTTTAGGTACTATGTGTTTTTTATTTTACATAAACTTGTAAAATTTAATAATATCAATAATCAAAATACACAAAACATTTATGCCCCTGAATTTTAAAGAAAGTTATTCAAAAGCTGCTACTTGTTATTAGTGTGTATGATAATTACGGGTTCTACAGTGTTTATTTTAATCATTCGATGAGTCAGAACACGAAATAATCTTCGCAAAATAAATCGACTGACATGAACTGTGTTACATTGATTTTAGTTATTACCGTGTCCATCGTTGGAAGGGCATTGTTGATAAACAGTCACATGAATGCAAAAAATCTATAAGAACTACAGTTTTGTCTAAGTCAGCATAAGTTTAGATTATACCCTATTACTACAGAATTGGAAATGCAAAACATTTTTTTAGATATTATTTCGGAATTTAGACCACAAGGGCATGCCGAAAACTAGGAAGATTCCATTGTATAAAATATGGCTTCCAAATGCAATAAGCGGAGAAAGTCTATCTTATTAAATCAATATCTCTATGTGATCAAAAAATATATAAAATCCCAAAATGAACTGTAAAAAGATACTATGTGAATATTTTGTTGAAAATGAAATGTGTTTTGAAATATATATGTATACGTACCTAAACGATTTAATTGGTAATAGATTAATTAATATTATCATTTGAAAATGTAGATAAGGTACGAAAAAATCTTTGGTTACTTTTTTAATTCTTGTTTCAACATTACTTAAGTGATAAGTAGCATTTTGGAGGCTTGTTGTTCAGAATTTAGGAGAAAATAATAATATCATGTTTGTAAAATAGTTTCTGGATGTTTGTAATTTTTCCACAAGAATATGTACAATATACATGGATGGTTTTTATTTCCCCGAAGAGAAATATATTTTGGAATTATTTAATAACTTTGCAATTATTTTATATGCCTATGCTCTAACATAAATTATATTTGTACGTAAAGAGAATGTAGGCATTGCTTGAATATTTTTTGTCTGATATTGAGTGTAGTTACTATATAATATATTTGGCAACAAAAAAATAATAGAATTTCATATAATAACAAATACAAGAAAAATATTTCAAAGATAAAGTAGGCGTTATGCTTACCATATTTTAAACTATTAAGTTTTATTTTGAATTAATATTGCATAAATTTTAAAAGTTAAGTAGTATTTGAACTGTTTAAAAAATTGATAATACGAGTAAGCTAAATTCTTAACTAACATAACATGAAATAAAAATCATTCTGTGTATATTAACATAATTTAGCATTTTATGCTAAGTATTATTTACACACTTGTAGTAATGTAGACAAAATACATCGTGGTCTTTACATTATATGAAAAAAGTAGTATCACTCGGCAATATCTTAAACTGTATGGGACTTAATACAATTTGTTTATTTAAAATTGTCTATTTTTAATTATTCGATATTCGACATACCTTTCTGCCTAGTTCCACACACAGACATATTTATGTTTAATTACGATGGTATAGATGAAGCATTTCTTGACATTTAAGTATGAAAGCGATTCCTAATGTAATGTTTTTTAACTTTTAAAAAAATGTACATCGGCTACAAAATAATGTCTAATAATGTGTAAATTAAAAACAAATGAAACACCAATATTAATACATAAATTTTATTTACCATTTTGAAAAAGGTAATGTAAATAGTGGAAATATTTTATAAGTAAAGGAAAGCTAAGCATCTTATAAAAATATCATATTTATATTTCCAAACTGGACAACATGCGTCGGCAAGTTATTATGTCTTACACTATACATGTCAACATACTCTACATGTTATATGAATTTACAACTTTGTGATATCAACATGTATATAATTTATATAAAAGTGTTTCTTGAGAAGTTAATAATACATAACGTGGAAATTCTGTTTTTTTATATATAACTACCAACCTCTCTTCCAAGCTCTGCAGGCAAACCTTACATATAGACACAAATTCAATAAATATTGTATGGAATGCTATGTTAAGACAATAGAATCAATAGAACAGTTGTGAATACATTCCATTATAGTATTATACTAAGCTTTAACCAGCAGTCTCTTACTATACTAAATTGTTATTCGTTCTACCGCACCGCGAACACTAACGTTTCCAAATTCTACCAATGATCTTATACGATCGAAAATTATTGTATGTAGTATGTTTATGTCTTGTCTGTACGTTTATGTGTTTAGCCATACATAATTCAAGCGTGTAATAAAACATGCTATGTGTAACACTAAGCAAAACTTTAATTAAAAACTAAAGTCACAAAGAAGTATTAAGTACCATAATTGGAATACACGCTAATATAATACCCAATTACACAATAACTTAATTATAAGTGAATTATTGCGGGGTTTACAGTGAATGTATCGTGTAATATATCATATTCATATAAATTGCGTTTAGGAGCAGTTTTAATGCACTGAATTAATCATCACTAATCATCAGTGTTTTAATGTGACTTTACTGTACACTGATAAGGATTGTAAGACAAAAAAATGTGGCTATTGTTACCAGATATTAGGAATTTCCTAGAAGCCTTATATCAAAAAATGAATATGAGAATAGGAATTCCCTATTTTGACTTCTATCAGACAATTTAAATGATCACGATTGCCACCGAGAGAACAAGTTACAAATAGAGGGACAATGACATCAAAGTAAAGTGAAAACTATTTGGAGGATGCAAGGATCATATTTATTACAAGTGATAATTATGTTTGTGCCGAGTGAAATAAAGTTATAGGTGACAATAATAATTAATTTAACTTAACCAGTGAAATATCATTATCTGCTTAGTCGAAATACCTGTGGACGACAGAATATATTCGCAATATGACGGTTTCTGTTAGTATTATGGAATATTATGGAATCGTATCTTATTAATATAAAATGATTACTAATAAGAGACCGAACTCACTAAATGCTGCTGAGATATAATTTGCAATGTCCACAAATATTGCGACCAGACAGTCAAACTACATGACCACTCAGTTTTGATGCTTAGAGTAGAAAGTGCACAGCTGCCCGAGTTATCATTTTATTTAGTACGGCAATAGGCGATTGGTATACATAGCATTAACCAGCGAATATACTTCGGATCTGTATTCATAAAATTTCGGAATAAAAAGCTCGACGAAATTGATATTTTTACACTGGCAGACTAGCCGTTATTCACTTCAACAAAACATTATCAAACTGAAAATTTATCAAATATATTTTAGTCTACATTTGTTGATCTAAAATCAGTATTTAATAATGACAGTAATAGTAAAATGGTTTTATAGCATACGACTGATATATTTTCTTCTTGAATTAAATTGGACCCGACTTCCACTGGCTCTAAGTGAGTGTCACTCACGGGGTAATTCAACTTCGACTAACTGTGTCTAGGCTAACGTCGTATAGATAATTTGTGCTGAGTCTTGACGTATCACGTGACTTAACGACGAAGAACAACGGGTAACTCAATGAGAACAAGCAATATCTAGGGATGTAATGATATATCAAAATTTCGGTTTAAAATATCGATGTCGGTTTTTTATGACAATCCGAAATGTTCGGCGATGAAAAGATCGTTAAAATTGTTTATGAAAATTTAAACGGATAATCAGATTAATATCTATTAGAAGGATGCATTTTTTATTGTTGATATATAACATCGCGATAAAATTGAAGAAATTTTCGCTTATCGATATTTTAGGCCATTGATAAAAGTATCGAAAACTAGGTTATTCCGCGCCTTCGCCCGTTTCGGTCACGTCTACCACTGCAACGAGTATCCCATGTGTTAATGTAGGTCATAAACAGTGTACGCCAAAATTCATCGGTATTTTTCGCATAAAAGCGCAAACACATCCTCACAATAGCATTTGTAACATTAAGATTTGTTCATACAAATATACGTGGCATGTCGCTTTCGCATTTCTAATGTTAGTAAGATTTAATCACTTGCGATCCTTAATACACGTGGCATAATAAGACATGAGCCATCAATCCGAACAAAACGTGTGATGTGATAGGTGTGACATAAGATACGAGCCACTTTCGATCCATCTAATGGTGGTAACGGTGCGAGTGTCCGCGGCAGCCGGCCGCCTAGGGCAGCGGCTTGTCCTCGGGGATGGTGGGCGAGGTGGCGCCGCTGGCCGCGCGCGACGCGTCGCGCAGCGCCTCGTCGAAGCTCTGCGTCGAGTTGGAGCGCGACGCGACCTTACCCTGCAAGTGTGGACGCTTTGAAAAATAAACGACGCTCCGTGCGCCCACGTGTACAAATACAGTGAAAGCTCCTTAGGTAGCCTTCAAGTAGTACGTAACGTAATTTTGAACATTTTAGAAGTGTAACGCAAGGTAACGTTTTGCTGCACCCCTTTCTCACTCCGTGAACTTTTTCAGCAAGTCGCTGTATTTTACTTACATACAGTTTTATATTTAAATAAGAACAAACACGTTGTTCAAACCTCCCTTCTTCCTCTCTTGTATCCTATCGTAATATTTGATAAGACCCCCCCCCCTCCCCCCAATGATGTTACGTAATACTTGAACACTTCGCTATTTGGTTGTATACCGCCAATATGCCAGGGATGTAGGACAATAATCACAATATTTACATTTAAGAATACAGTCCATCATCTGTAAGCAACTTCATACAGAACAAAAGTGCTACTCTCGATGACTAAAATGGTAACCTCATATAAAAGCGAGCCGGCAACCACACCCTTCCACCGAAAGGCAAGAATTGCTTCATGCTAAAAAGTGTGGCGGTGTTACCTCCCCCCGTAGAACCGTATACGTTCTACCACCTCCTCGATTCACCGTCACTGGTTCTACCACCAGGTAAGTATAACATGATATATGTCACATATCAGTACTCCATTAGCCAACGGTCATACCTTGACGTTCTCGTAAGCGGTGCCCACACGCTCCTCGATGGAGCGGAACGACTCCGAGTTGCGCATCTGGCCGAGCTTGTGCGAGACGCCCGCCGTGATGCCGCCCAGGATGGACGTCGTCTTCTCAGCAGTGGACTTTATCACAGATTCAGTTTTTTGGTATCTGTCGATCGGATAAAACAAGTTGTCAATACCTTCATAGATTACACCATTGAATCACAAACGGGACATTAAAAATACGAATCATCCAATATATCGTGACGTTACAAGAGTCACTGAGTCAGAAATTGCAAAGGTACAGTTTAACCAACCCACAAACAGAATGTCAAGCATAATAAGTCTATGGACAAACTGAATAGTAGGTTCATTGGGAACAAGGAGACAAACTAATATCAAAATGTTCGTAAAAAGGTATTTTGTATGGTCATTAATAGTGACGGGACTTGGCTACCTTCAAATTCTACAGCCCCCAGGGACAATCCTGATTCCACCAGCGACCCTGGCATGTCAAGTATTAGTAGGAATAAGTTGCGTTAGTACAAACAACTAAAATAGCCACAATAGCAGGAGCTTTGCTCGCTGTTATAATTTCAAGAAAACTCTTAAACAATATTATTACTACTTCTTTCATGTAGCTGTTATTGCGCAAACTCTCATGAGAAATCAATTGACCTTGTATATAAGTTCACTTCACCCTGGCTTAGGTTAATACCTAATCCACTGTATTTTTAGAATACTTTTTCCAGCCTGCGTAGGCATTTAGTCTATAACGATAAAAGAAGAATATAATGTCACACATTATCAGTATTAATTCATTCTGTAGTAACTTTAGAGATAATTTTCCAAACATCAAAAGTGCTGCAATTTTCGATTACGCAAACGCAGATTATGATCAGTACTACTGTAACATACCATTATTATTTATGTCGTAATGTTAGTGCCACATATAATGCTACATTCGATAGGAGTATGACATCAGCTTGATATTAAAGATATTACTTTCGGCATTACTTCATGCTTATGGTGTTAGCGCCTATAAAAGACAACACAACAAACACATGTTAAACAGACTTTCCACTTAGTTGAGACAAACGTTGGGATATAAGGCTAATGCGTTATGTCATTTTTAACACAAGAAGCGAATGAAATAGTCAATTCTTACACATTACAAGCTCTATATTCAAGGTTTCCGCATTTTTTTTATCTGACTGAAGTAGCAAACGAGCATGCAGTCCATATGATGGTAAGTGGTAACTGCCGCCCATGGACATCTGTAAGCAACTTCATACAGAACATGAACAGAACATCCATCTGATGTCAATCACAGACGCGTTGCTATTCACGAGGACTATGATGGTCGCCTCATGTGTAAGTGTGTCGGCAACCACACCCTTCTATCGAAACGCACGAAATGCTTTACGCTAGAAATAGGTGTCGCGGTGGTACTTCCCCGGTCGAACTACACTGGTTCTACTACCTTGCAATTTAAATATAATGGTTACAAATTTTAAAACGCGAGTTAAAAAATTGTAACCATTATATTCGCGGATGTAGTCTGTTGAAATAAAAAGATTAGGTGCCTTCTGTTTCCGCTTCAGCTTTTGAGTACTGCTGGCACTTATGCTCGGTTTCAGTGTTTGCGACATAAAGGTGAACATAACAGCGACAAGTAAGAAACTTCTACTTTAATATGGACTCTTTGGACATTATTAAACAACTGAATATAAACCAGAACCAAATAAATCGGACCAGGGCTAAATTGGAAAGCCTTCATTATGAACAATAGGCATTAAATGTCCTATTAAAACTACTACATAGACGCCAAGTTTATTACAATAAAGTAGGCGTGGCGGGTCTGCTAACGCAGTCCTGACACGAAGTCTTAATACCTAGATTATCGAAGTAAAATTACTTAGGCGTTGTTATTTGCTTCACAGGTATGAATAAAAAATATTTTAAAAATACATTTCAGTTTTTGGGACACGAACTTTGACTTACGTTTCCTCTGAAACTAGTCAACTGAGCATGATGGGAGTTGTACTCTCGCTGTTGGTATATAATGCTTTGTGATATTATGATAAAAAATGGGCGTGTCCGATTTTAGGGGTAAAAAACACCGCAATATATTAAGTCACATACTATCAATATATACATCCGCTGCTTAAAATATGCCGTTTCTCTACGAGCATAATTATAGCACGTGTTGTAATTATAACATGTCTACATAAAATTAATTACGTAAACAGGAGTCAAACATAGACGTGCCGTAGAAATATTCATCATCGATCATTCTTCAATCAGCGTCGTCTATGTACAAACTGTTGTATGTACTAATTACTCAAGTCATGAAATTAACGGTCTTAATTTCGCGTGAACAAATCGCGTTTAAAATTCGAAATAGGTTTGTGGCTAAGAAAAGGGGGAACAAAAAAATATTGCACGATATCACGAAACTTCTAATTCTAGGCAGCACTTGAGGTTAGTGAAACTACAGAGTTACGTAACGGTCGTCTGATGTGCCGCGGTTCTGTGGCCGACGTGTCTTTTGTGTTTGGGCACAATTTGTAAAATATAAACTCATACAATAGAACTCTCCTTTATTCTATTTTTGCATCTTTCTGAATGCTTCAGAGTGCTCGTTATGACATAGTTTCTGTGAACGTTCTACATCTCGCCTGTTTAAAGCATAAAAATAAGACACATTAAGCACTTTACCAAATATACTCTTGCGTGCACTTAATGGTCTTATATCAATCAAATAGTTGTTATGTAAAGCGGATTTTGAATGTTATTGATCTAAATCATAGTGCAGGCCTCTGGCCGCCGTACAGTTCACCACACTAGTCACAGATTTTTAAAAGTAAGTGTTCGCCCAAAGACTGTAAACAACCATAATCATAAACATTCTATTTTTTTATAATACTAAAGATTGTTAATAGCCAGCAAACATAAATCGTAAATGGAACTTATCTTATTTTTTTTGTTCGTGCCCCTCTACGTATGTTATACCGAATTTGTCTACCATAATGATTCATATTTTAGTAAATATCATAACTGTATATTATTAAACCTACCTCGTTGATAACAACGTAATTTATCCAAGTAAAATGTTGATTAAACTTAAATCGCATACAACATAACACGGATTTGTGTAGTTACGTATCAGTATTAAGTGTAAATTTATAAAACAAAGTTTCGTTCTCAAGTGCACGTATCGTATTTAAATAGTATTGTTCTAGATAATAATGATGTCATAAGTTATACTGCATGCAGATATACATATGTACATATCTATCAATAAACTGTAAGGGTTAAAAATAGGCTATTGTTCATTAATAAAAAATGTTTACTTTCGGGTTATAACGAGAGCAAATAAAAATATACATTCTGCGCTACTATAGCGAAAACAGTGAAATCACGCCCACTCACAACTACATTGTAAACAGCGAGTTAAATACTTAATACTGCATAATACCACTACCATACTTACATTGGTGCTTCAGTAACAGCCTGTGTAAGCGCAGCCACGCGAGATTCTATCGATTGATAACTGTTATGCAACAAATGAAATGTAAATCAAACGGACGAACTACCTATGAACTCCACCAGATCTCAAGCTGAAGCAAAATCAATACAGCGAGCAAAGCAAACCACCGCTACGGAATAAATGTGCGAAATAGCATGTGTCTAATCCTAGAAAGTATAACAAGTCTAGTAGATATTGGTGCGGAATTATTCATTAGTACTTACACTTGGCTCTCTTTAACGTTTTTCAAACCCTGATTGACGTCTTCTGTTAACTCCTTCCACACCGTGATGCCAAGTTTCCGTTTCAGCTCGGAGCTTTGTCTCATCTAGAAAATCGCAAGTCATGAATAAGTCTCTTGAAAATGAAACAATTTATCTTTTCTCTTGTGTTCCTTCATTATAATTTATTTCAGGATACCGATAGTGTACCTATTCATTTGTTCATTAACTTGTTCTCAAGCTTTTGGGTTCAACTTATCTCTATTAATTTCGATCGTTAATTTTTTAACTAAGTGTGGCCTTGCAAACAAGAACATTAGCACACCAGCTTGAAATGCATGTATGTAAGAATAAAATATTAACATGCGTAAAATATTAGAAAGCTTCCATAAAATGTGAATTTATCTAGTAATTTTCGTAATCTGTATATCTGTACTCCTATTACTAAAACATATTATTGTACTAGCTGTGCCCGCGACTTCGTCCGCATGGAATAGTTATTTTGGGCATAATTTATTTTTGCAAACAACCTCCTCAGCTTTATAAATTATAGCTGTTACCCACGACTTTGTCCGTTTCATTTTCTATTATTATTTTAGACAATTTAGTTTTGAAAAGAACATAGCTAACTCATATAGCTCATATATAAAAAAATAATTGTGAAATTATTAGAACCTAAAAAAAAATATCCTTAAAACAAAATCAAATAGAATTTAAAAAGTATTATTACACGACGATAAAACGACGCAAGATCTCTAAGATCTATATCTTCTAAGATAATCATTGAAATTAAGTGATGTCAAAGACAATTTTGTTCACAATTAAATACTCTTAATCAACAACACATTTAGTTGGACAAATATTAATATTATTACGTTGATACAACTCTTAACTAATTTCGACCGAATTTGATTACCATGAAAACGGTTCTAGTGAGTTAATCTTAAAAGATAGACATATACTGTCGCGGACATTATTTTAGATCATTTCAAGAGAAATAATTCTTTCATACATATATTTTTGGTATCTTGTACCGTTTTCGCAGCGCACGCAACGGAAGCCCTCAAGGATGAATAATTTTCCCCGTTTTTTTCACATTTTCCATTATTTCTTCGCTCCTAATAGTTGCAGCGTGATGTTATATAGCCTAAAGCTTTCCTCGAAAAATGGTCTATTCAATACAAAAAGAATTTTTAAATTCGAACCAGTAGTTCCTGCGATTAGCGCGTTCAAACAAACAAACTCTTCAGCTTTATATATTAGTATAGATACTTTTTCAACCAACTCCTCCGCATGTGAACGAAGACGTATCGATATAAAGATTGATTTTGACTTTTCCGGGTAACAAAGCACTATTTTCTACTTAAATCTTTAGAAAATTGGAATATCACTGAACAGCGACATATATTCTAAGTTCATATTTTGTTTCATGTGGTCAAAGATGATCTTATCTTTTAAGAGGTGCATCGGGCTATTTGTGCGCGTAAATTGTTCTTTGTAAAGCAGAAGGCAGAATCAAAACACTTTTACAATTCATATGAACAGGGCGCACCCGCTCGCAGGGCGCTGCCGCACCCTGCTCGCTTATTTTTTATGTTTTCTTTTATGTTCCAACCTAACCTAACCCATCCTGTTGAAAAAGCTACAGCTAAATCCAACTCTTAATAATAACATGACAATACTCCTGCATTTTCAGGATTTAGGTATTCAAAGTGACACTTTTCATCATAATGTTCTCTCAGGAACGGGTCGTAATGTATTGTAATCAATAAGTACCAAACTCATACGGCTTAAGTAGGTTGTGTACTTAGATTATCAGGGTTGATGAATTGAAGTTTAATTTATTAATCACATTTCAGTTTAATGAGCTGTCATTAAACTCATAATATATACTAAAAACAACCGTAAGCATTATGTGACTACCTTTTATAATTTAGGCTTGCACTATCCCGCATCATCAGGGAGGAGTTGAAGGTAAAAAAATATCCCGCGTCTTTGTTTAGTATTCTTATTACCTATACGTAAGCACTTGCGAGCCAACTTCTATAGCTTGGGCTTGCAGTATCCTGCATCATCAGGGCTGAGGAGCTTATGGTCGAAATTGTCATCATGTGTCTTTGCTTAGTAATTATATTGCATACCCGAAAGCATTAAATGGCCAACTCCTATGGCTTAGGCTTGCAGTACCCTGCATCATCAGGCTTGAGGAGTTGAAGATCGAAATTTTCATCTTGTGTCTTTGCTTAGTAATTATATTACATACCCGAAAGCACTAAATAGCTAACTTCTATGGCTTAGGCTTGAAGCACCCCTGCATCATCAGGGTTGAGGAGATGATGGTCAAAATTTTCATCTTGTGTCTTTGCTTAGTAATTATATTAAATACCCGAAAGCATTAAATGGCCAACTCCTATGGCTTAGGCTTGCAGTACCCTGCATCATCAGGCTTGAGGAGTTGAAGATCGAAATTTTCATCATGTGTCTTTGCTTAGTGATTATATTACATACCCGAAAGCACTAAATAGCTAACTTCTATGGCTTAGACTTGAAGCACCCCTGTATCATCAGGGTTGAGGAGATGATGGTCAAAATTTTCATCTTGTGTCTTTGCTTAGTAATTATATTACATACCCGAAAGCACTAAATAGCTAACTTCTATGGCTTAGGCTTGAAGCACCCCTGCATCATCAGGCTTGAGGAGTTGAAGATCGAAATTTTCATCTTGTGTTTTTGCTTAGTAATTATATTACATACCCGAAAGCACTAAATAGCTAACTTCTATGGCTTAGGCTTGAAGCACCCGTGCATAATCAGGGTTGAGGAGTTAGAGGTCAAAATTGTCATCATTTGTCTTTGCTTAGTAATTATATTAAATACCTGAAAGCACCAAATGCCCATCTCGTATAGTTTAGGCTAGCAGCATCCTGCATTATCAGGGGGTATCAGTTGAAGGTCGAAATTTTCATTTTGTGTCTTTGCTTAGTAATCATATTACATACCCGAAAGCATTAAATGGCCATCTCCTATGGCTATGGCTTGAAATAACCCTTCATCATCAGGGTTGAGGAGTTGAAGGTCAAAATTTTTACCGTTCATCTTTGCTTGGTATTTTTATTACATAACCAAATAGCCAACTCTTACGGTTTACCCTTGAAATACCCTTACATCATCAGGGTTGAGGAGTTGAAGATCAAATTTTTGTCCCACGAATTTGTTTAACAATCTTATTATATATCCATAAAAACAAATTGACTTACTTCTACGGTTCAGGCTAGCAGTACCCCTGCATCATCAGGATTGAAGAGTTGAAGGTCAATTTTCTTAGGAAATATCTGCTTAGTAATTTCATTCTACATTCAACCCAATTGGACTCCTACAGCTTAGGTTTGGCTGAGAATCGCTAATTTCGTTAATTTGCTTCATGGAAATGGATACTGTGATCAGAACTGTATCAAACTCATCAGAGTACCCTTGAAGTACATTCTTTCAAATAAAAGAAAAATCATCAAAATCGGTTGGCGGGAAATTGAGTTATTCATCTATTTATCGCGCACATCGTTAATGCAAATATCAGACTTATGCGCTTTTCTTATGGATGCCACTGTCAAAAGTGAACTAAATGGGACCCGACGACACGCACTACCTTTCAAATGAAAAAAAAATCATCCAAATCCGTTCACCCAGTGCGGAGAAATCGAGTAACAAATATAAAATTTAAAAAAAAATAATAAAAAAAATACAGACGAATTGATAACCTCCTCTATAGAGATATAGATTTGTATAGTATCAAATAACATAGGTACACACATAACTAATAAAAAATACATAACAAAGGAATACATTTTACAGACCATAACATGTTTAGTTTCAACCAATTCAACTATGCAGTTACATATCTTGTTAACACTCATCGAACACAGAATAAATACTGCGTAGTTTTAAATTGACATAACTTTTTTATTTATAAACCGATTTACATAAAATAAACACTAAATGTTAAGTGAAGTTTCCCACAACACAGCGGTGAAAATTATTTTCAAATTGGATAAGCCGTTTCTGAGATTAGCGTTTTCAAACACACAGACAAACAGACAAACAGACAAACAGACAAACAGACAAACAGATAAACAGACAAACAGACAAACAGACAAACAGACAAACAGACAAACAGACAAGATTTCTAAAAACCATTATTTTGGGTTCTATATCGTATTAAAGACCTCTAGTAATGGTTTTCACCTAAATTTATTCCATGTACAGACAGCGACCTCTTACAGATTTATTATAGTATAGATTGCACGCATATACATAGATAATAGATAGGCACACGAAAAGGGAAATGAATAGATGAGTGGGATGTATTCACAAATGACTATGGTAATGAGAGTTGTGTGCACGACAGTAGGGCAATAAAGACTAGCATAAATAAAATATAATAATTTATTGAAAGAATATCTTTGTATTGTATTGTATTGACATATTGATAGAAACTCCTATCCTTTATAATCGGAGTTATGGTAGTAAGAAGAAAAGGTTATTACGGCAAGAAGAGTATCTGCGGCTTTTTATTTATTTATTTATTTATATATTTATTGCACCTTTACAAAAAGTTACAATAGGGCAAACTTAATGCCTGATGGCATTCTCTACCAGTCAACCCTGGGTGGCTGGAAAATGAGTGGCAGGTGTTAATGTTTAGACTTTAAATTAAATTGTTATGTTGCTGAATCATTTTTTCTGTAGTTAAAAGCTCCTTATACGTTGCCGCGGATACAGAAAGCATTAATGAGCAGCAGTACTCAAAGAAAACTGATACACAGACATGAAGCATCGAAACGTTTTACTTGTCCCGACTCTATACGTAAATAGATTTTTTTTTTACTTCGAAAACCAAAAAAAATGACACTTTTTTAAGCCACGAATACTGAAAAAGCGAATGCGTTATCTATTAACAAAGAGTCTTGACAATATTTAAATTTATATAATTATTAAAGGGGTAAAATATTTGAACAATTCACGAGGTTAGCGTGGCGTATACCTAAAAATTATTTAATGAAAACATCGCAAATTTTATCAATTTATTGCATTCTATAAAAATCTAATTTGTTCTTTTACTCTTGTACCTATGTCCCATGATATGGAAGATACCAAGCAAAATTACATTACCCATATATTCGGGCAGCGTCGCAGTACCGTATCAATTGACTTTCCTACGATGCTTGAACAACTCGATGTTGGGTGTAACTATGCCCACAAATAACCAAAAACAGTTTCAATAAAATAACTTAACAAGATTTTCAATTACCGTTGCTCGTGGACTACCGGCCTTCAGTTACACTGCAAAGTTTAATATTGCCATTACATAAAAACCGTAAACCCATACCTTGCTCTGAAGCACGGTGCGCAAGGTGGCGATCTCGTCCTCAACCCGCGCCAGCTCACGGCTCCACTCGGCGCGCAGCTGTTCCGCCTGCTCCGGCGTCAGCCCCGCCAACTCATCAGGCGTGTGAGGCTCACCCGCGCCCGCCATTGCTTCCTCCGCTACGGGAATTTAGATTTTAAAGAGAAATTATCATCAGATCTACGGAAATTGTATATAGGAAGTAACTTCCTCCGCTACGGAAAAAAAATAGATTTAGAAAGCGAAATTATCATCAGATCTACAGATTTTGTATATAGAACCAGTGCAATTCCACCGAGGAAGTACAACTACATATATTTCTAGCGTGAAGCCGTTCTTGCGTTTCCGTGGAAGGGTGTGGTTGTCGCCTCACTTTCATATGAAGCGACCACCTCCGTCCTCTGAAGTAGCATTACATTTGTGATTGTAGAATTGCAGATAGAACCATAGTTCTATATGAAGTCGCTTACAAATGCCATTGGGCGGCAGTGCCACTTACCATCATGTGGACTGCATGCTCGTTTGCTACTTCGACAGAATAGAAAAAAAAAACATTGTTGTACAAATAAGGCGGTACATTTGTACGATTTACGGCTTGTACGGTTCGAACATCGTCGTTAAAAGTGCAGAGCACACCCCTTCAGTCCTCCAAAATTGAATCTTTCAGTCATAATTATTATTTTGGGTGTTTTTATACAATTCGTATTTTTATGATTATTTCATAGATTTTTTTAATTATGTATTATTTCCACCTTTTCCATCGTACCAGTGTATATAATTTGTCGCAGATGATGCTTGACGCAAAACCAACGTAACAACATAAAGAACTCCATAACATTGTTACGCTTGAAGTGTGCTTGAATAATAATTCATATAAATTTACTAGTCTTTTGACCGCGGCTTTGCCTATGACGATGCTGAGATATCCAAATTTTACAACATATGGACGGATTGTTTACAATGAAATATTGCATTATAAATACATACCAACCTTTTTATTTCTTACACATTATAACAATCTTATTTAAAGTAAAGTTTACTTTCACAACGTTCGTAAAAACTACACGTAATAATATATTTTTTCCAAATTATCTTTACATTTTTAATTCGTGTATTTTAAGTAACATTATTAAAAAAATACTCTTACGTAAAAATATAACAAAAGCAAAAAAGCTATACAATAGTATGAAAGTTGCGTGAATTTTATTTCCGTGACTAAGTAATGTCCAGTGAGAAATGTAATTTTACTTGAAAATGGCATTCATTTACATATCGCAACATTACCGATTACGACATTGTGCGCAACTACACGAATACGTAATATGAAATATCCAGCCTTCTCGGAGACTGTGCAGCAATAATCATTTTACTGAACACGTTATTAGACTAGGACTCCGCTCGAAACTTCGACTAGTACCAAATTTGTATGATTTTCGTGTGGAATATATCATAAGGGGCGCTATATTAAAATGTTGTATCTTTTAATGATATATGTATTTATAAGACTGTAACACGCGTGTCTGTAAGAGACTCAAAAATAATCAAATTAGACAGCTTAATTAGATCATATGAGCCTTGCTGCTCGTGATGACAAGTCGAAGCCTCCGTCAATATTTAACAGGATTTGGAAAAAAAAACCTTTATCGACACCGAAAAGTGTCGTATCTAGGAACTAATATTGGTTTAAATCGTTACAATGATTTAAATTTTTTTTCATATAATATTTTATGACATAATATCTTCTACTTAAAAAAATATTTACTAAATAAGATACTAGTATACCATCATTGACCAACTGCAAAAAGGTGGTTCTCAATTCGGCCGGTATATATATATTTTTTACTAGCTGAAACCCGCAGCTTCGCCCGCGTTTAAAAAATACATGACATATACCTTTTTTTTCGTTCTCGAGGGGGAAACCTTCAAAAGGTACCCGACGCCGCGGGAGCGACGTAGGGTTATGTGGGATTTTTACCGCACTAAAACCCCCCCGGTGGCTTTCCTCGGCGCTAAAAAGAGAACTCCGGGATCTCGAAACTTCAACCGGAATCCTCCGAGTGCGTTGTCCTATCGGGCTCCTCCCAGATAGGCGGCTGGGCCCACCGCTCCGTCTAGTCTTTACGACGATATGCAACCACACATACCTCCGTCCTTCCCGGGATTGCCTGACCGAACGGTTGACCTGACATATACCTACGTATCCAATTTTATGCCTATAAATTTTTAACTAAATAACATTTTTTCGGTAGGACTGATAGCAACTTAGCAACTTCGAAGCGGATTTGCGCACGAAGGGTTCCGTACCATTATTTATAAACAAAACAGCAAAAAGCCTCATTTGTTTGATTGAAAATTCCTTGAATATTTCAAGCTCTACCTGTTGTTTCTTATTAATATTGTGTAAATAGATAACATTTGTCACATGAAAGCCCCTCCCCCCCCCCCCTCCCTTAAATATTTATTTATACCAGTAGGTACTTGTACACATTGTACAGCATATTGTTACAATTATTAACAGCTCTTATTAATAATCCATGCAAGTCGATGACTTAAGTTATCTTCGTTTCAATTCTACATAGATAGGTACATATGCCAAAATATCTTATATGATGCTCCATCGCAATCTCACATATTTCTGAAGTTATGAATGATGACAATAGTATCAAACTGCAAGTAAACTCCATTGAATGAAAGAAAATACTTCCTCAGTTGGCCGAGAAATCGATGTACATACATAAAAGAAACATACCAACCGAATTGATCCTCCTCCTTTTCGAAGTCAGTTGAGTATATCATTACTTTAAGAAAAAAATATAATATTACCTGCATATAATTAATAGTGATACGTTACAAGTCCCTATTTTAAACAAATCGTACCAATTGAACCCAACGTAAATCATAGGGAGGTAAAGGTCATTTTTACATCATTTGTTTCTGCTTACAAACCTCCTTAAATATTTATAATTTTAAAAAATCTAACTTTTACGGTTAAGGCAGAGAATACGCCCTATCATAAAGGTTGAGGAGTTGAGGGTCAAATTTTTCACTATTTGTTTTTGCTCAAAAACGTTATAACAAATTGGAAAGCAGAAAATGAGGAGCTCTTGCGGTTTAGGCGGGCAGTACCCCTGCATCATGAGGGTTGAGGAGTTGAAGGTCAATTATTTTATCATATTATGTTATTCTAGATACTCAAGGTTCACTCCAAGTTTCATGTAAACCATATCGGCTGAACCTAAGTTATCATTTAATCTGCATAAAGCGGAGGTATTTTTTGAAGGTTTTTATGTTTTACCAAAGTACCCTAATTATTTTTCTAAAATAAAAGTAGCCTAAGTTACGCGCTGTAAAATTAGCTATCTAATAGTGAAAATCCCGATAAAATCGGTCCAGCGGTTTCGGAGATTACCCCAAACAAACAGACAGACAGACAGACAGACAGACAGACAGACAGACAGACAAAAATTTTACTGATTGTTGTTTTGTTATCAGTATTATGTATACTTTCATATGCGATTGATAAAAAGCTGTTATTTTGATATTACAAACAGACACTTCAATTTTATTTATAAGTATAGAAAGTATAGAATAGATGTATGTACAAGAATTCCGCCGTTAGTGGACTGATTTTAATTATTCTTTTTTTTATTATGTAGAGACGAGTTGGAAGTTGGTCCCACTTAATTATAGTTAGGATCCATCTATGGGTTCTAGAGAAAATGTGGGGAACTCCTCATCCCATGTAAATATAACAGCCATAACTTCGCCATTTATGAACCTCTAAGCGATGTCGGCGCTCATATAGGACACATGTAGTTTCGTCGCGATCCAGCGAAATATGGTGAGCGCCGACTTCGGGACTATGTACTATGTACGCTCTAAATCAACATGTATTTAAATTATTTTTACTTTTTTGTGGCATGGGAGTCGGTTATTTTTTTTTAATTAAATAGTTTTTTGGGTCTGGTGTTTAGTTGCATTTTTCGAAATCCAACAAGATTTCTCTCTGGGGTCGATATAGACATAACTATATTAACTACACGTATATTTTATTAGAAATGGCCCGGGAATTATAAGAGGGTTACCACTAATGGTCTTAAATCCAAACAGTTACTGGATCGCTTTACTTACATGGCTAAAATGTAATTATATTATAATACGTGATTATTACCATTGTAGAGTTTTACTCTGTTATTATCATAGGTTCTAAACGATTTTTAACAATAACAACATCGTATATTTTTAATCAAGACTATGATAATTGTACTGTAAGAATGTAAGAATGTTGAATTTAGATTAAGTTACAGTTTTTGGCAGTTCACTAACCAAATACTTTCGTCTCACAGACAAACAATAATTTAAAATAGAATTTGAGAGTAATAGTATCGGTTTAACTTATTTTTAAATTATCTCTATCGTAAGTGAATACCGTTTTTATATGGTATAATTATTAAGTATATTGATTGTTTCTTCAACAAGCTATACCTACTGCAAGCATAACCATGACCATGCCTTTCACATCATACGAAAAGTATGTTTTATGTAAATAATTATTGAACGCATTATAACGCGTTGTTTACGTATACGTTCGCTGATTTTATTTTCATTTATACTTATGTTACACTCTCATTAGTCCGTTCCGTGTGAAATTGGTAAATTTCTAATAGATCAAAAATCCCTCCTTCCGCATTTTGAGGAAGATTTATTATTATCTAAATCATGATACTTTTTCCCATGTTAAAGACACTATTAATTGATAATTTATTTAACATGCTTTCTGTATTAGTGACAATTTTCTAATACCTTTATGATATGATTATCACGATCCAAAAGTATATTATTTTATTGTTACGAATGCAAATATGTAAATACTATTGTCTATCGGCATAAACGTGCAACGTTTCTATTTTTATTGATCTATTATAGTTAACTTACTAAATGAAAACATATAAATAAATATTGCAGACACAGTAAGTTCGGCTTAATAAATAATCTTCTTTAATTCATGGAAATGTGGGTTAAGAGAGCGAAGATAATGAAGTTAAAATCCTATTATACGTATTGTTCAGTGAATTTAATATTAAGAAAGAGGGACGTAGTATGAATTATTCATTTGCAATCTCACAGTCGTATTGTTTAGCGCCGCCGACGTAACCATAACATAGATATGTCAATATGAAGCATATTGGTCAAGTGTAAATAATTTCTACAATGGAACAAATTATGTTTACTTTTGTAGCAGTGGAACAAAGTAACATAAATGTCTCTGGGGTTTCGTCCTAGAACTCTGATGAAATTGCGTTAATGCATTATGTAGTTTGTTGGTACATTAATACACATGTCTCGGGATATACTTTAGGCTACCATGAATTTTCTATTTATAAAATACTTCAGCTTACAGGTGCTAGTGTAGAACCAGTTTTTGTAATTGCATCATTTGTAAAAATGTAAAGTCAGAATGTAATTGAGCAAATTTTGCATGGTGTTGTTTATAACAGCTTATCGCAAATAAAATGTAAGAAATTATAAATATTGTGAGCAGTATTTGTCGTTTTGTACACAGCTATGTTAATGGACGAACACGAGAATGCTTTTATAAGGGTTCGAAGTTATAGCAGCGTAAAAATATAGACGACAGTTACTCTGTCACTACACTGACCTCCGGGTGTTATACCAAGGAACTTTTTGTAGTTTGTGTGACTGGACACTTTGGCAAGATAAGGCTTGGATAAGTCTTGAAAAGTAACTCGAACTTCTCTCATTTTTTTCCTAAAAATGCGCAAACGACGGCGGCGATTGTCCATATAAAATTCGGTTTCAATGCAAAGAGCGGATTCTGCGATATCAGGCAGCGCACGCCAGTCAGCCTCGGGATCATCTTGTGGCCAATTAGCAATTTCTTCTAATTCATCTAATTCGTCCACCGCTACATCGAAGCTAGGGGTTGAATCATCGTCCGGCGGTACGAAGTAGGGATCTTCCATGTACTCTAAGCTCGCTGGCCCAACGCTCGCCTCCCCAAGGTTGGCCATAACCCTAGCTATCTTCCGCGTCTTCTACTACAATCGAACATATTTTCTAACGAGCTGCCCCAGTGAAATGTTCTTCTAGCACGGGCCGATAAGAAGCACATTGGCGACAATATTAGGAACACCGATCGAAAATCATAATAAAAATGCAGATCCGGAATATTCGCGTCACATAAACATGGCGTGACTGGCACACACCACGCAAGATATTTTCCGTAGCACTATATATTATAACAATATGTCCGTTTCCGTTTCTTCCGCCACGTCGGGGCTCGCGAACACGACCGCCCGCGCACGTCTCGCGCCGCTGCCTGAGTGCTCGTATTTGCCACTTTCACCGACAACTACGCGAGCATTAATCTGGACATTTTAAAATACGATCTTGACCTTCGTTCTAATGCTTTAAAATAATCGTATAATACAAGAACTCGATAAAAAGATATGCAACGTAGTATTACTTATCAATACGGCTGGTGGCCGCGCAGACGGCAAACAAAACAACACCAAAAAGCGAGCTCACCTTGTACGGCTAAAGTTTATTGACAGTGCCCGGGGCGAGAGAGAGGCGCGCGCGCACGCCGCTGGATCGTCAACATGGCATAGAAGAATAATTACGTCACCTCTTTGCAATACCACACAAAAAACTGCAGATTGCACAAGCTTCTCTGACTCACAAACAACTTGATGCTGTTAAGCCGTTCAAAATACCGACTTATCTTTTCGAATGAAACTAAACTTATTAGCAGAATCATGATTTTCTCAATATTTGATTACTGGCTCGTTTGAAGCCTCATAATAATTTAAAGCAGAAATAACTACTGTCAGTATGGGAGAACATTGTTGCCACAGTAGTTAAATGTTTTTAAATTATTTTAGGGGTTGAAATTTTTTTTTTAAGACAGTGCCAACTTAATATGAATTTGTAATGATTGACGTGTGTCTGTACATCACGTAAATGCAAAAGACAGCTTGGAGGTCTGAGAATCAGTAATAATAAGAACTATATTTTGGGATTTTTTGTCAGGTGAAACTATGGAATACAATTGGTTTTGCTGTCCAAGTAATTATCGTCTTACATTATAAATTGAAATTTCATATCTCAATCTGTTAGGGATCACCCAACTAACTCAGAATTTGTGATTAATCCTATAACATAATATCAATTTCCCTAATTCTTTCGAATTTTGATTTTCAATTTTCTTTTTAGTTAACAGGTTTCATTCTATATTTATAATGAATGAGCATATTGTACATGTTGGCAGCGTTTCTCACATTACGATGAATTGTGAAACACCATTGTATTAATTTCCACGTCCACCAATTTGCATTTGGCCAGCGCGGTGGACTATGGCCTAAACTCTCCCATTTTGAGAGAAGACCTGTGCCCAGCAGTGGGACAATAATGGGTTGACGAGATTGTATTAATTTATTTACATTCATAAGCAGAAATGTATCTAAGCATCAACAAAAATCTACCACCATTGTAAAATAAAATTATTTACTTTTTTACATTTAAAAAAAAACATGCAAGTTCTAATTTTAACACAAGAATTGAATGTACTTGTTATCTAAGTAATAGACATAAACACTACAGATAAATAATGTATCAAAAGATAAATCATATTTCGTAACATGACTCATACATGACTGAGCTTACTCAAAACTAGTAAATGGTTCAACTGACTCAGAAAATATTTAATCACAGAAAATATTATACATACTCACCACAATGTCCCCACATTTGTCTAAAGTTGTTACAATATATATCTCACAGTAGTTACTATAAATTTATCAACCGTACACATAGGAAACAATCAAAAAATACCATACTATACTCAAATGCAACACAAAATCGTTAAAGGCACTAATTGATTATTCTTGTTGTGAATAAATCATCCGACACAGCTAGATGTATTGGGAAAGGGCGTTGACATTGCAGATGTTAAAAAAATATTTTCAAGACTGGTTCTACGTCTAACATGCATCAATACTAAATTAAACCAAATCAACGGATTCACACTTATAATACCCAGTGTCTACTTTAATCTTATGATTTTTACAGTTAGGTAGTATCATTGTTATGTTCTAATGAAATAGAAGTAAATCAGTTACACTTCTGAGGTTGCGAAATTTTGACTAAGCGCTCACAAGATTTCTCTATTGCTCGAGTTTTATTAACCTTGTACTAACTAATTAACAGAGAATCTTTGAAGACATCCTTACATAACCTAGCAATTGGAGTGTTGTTTAGTAATTAACAGTAAATGCAGTTACTCCGAAAAATTCCACTACTATGAATTTTTACCTTTTCATTTAGTGTCACTGGATATTATAATGTGAGTTAATAATTTCCAATTTGAAAATGTAGAATTTCTTTGTTTTTGCTAAATATACTTAAGTAAATATTATTCTTTATTAATACTTACACCAAGCCACTTCTATATCCTCTACAACATGAAAATGATACGAACATTATTATGATACATTTATTATTTTAAACTTTTCTTCCAACATTATACATTTGAATTCAGATCAGTAAACAAGTCAAAATTTATTATTATTGTGGCAAATAAAATGAAAACTTACCTGTTTGTACTCCGCTCATTTTGATCAGATGATTTGAAACTGCCTCAGTCTTATTAGTAGCTACAAACTATAAAATACTGAAGATCTTTTTTTTCGTAAAATAAATCTCAGTAATTAGATTTGATCGAATTATAATGAAATTTTCTTAATCGGACTGAATTTTCTTCGAAATTTACTAACGCCGCTAAGTATCGTAGATATTATTCACCACACAAAAAGAAACTATGAATAGAAGAAATGTGGCAGATTGTAGAATAAATAACAATACAAAGAAATTATTACCAACTACAATCTACTAGACTCAGCACACGATCGAGCAAACAAGATTTTAGACATGACGTTTAATGTTTTTCAGTAAGTATGAGGACAGACGGACAGAGTATTATTTAGTCTATGATTCTAATTGCTTAGCTGTGGGGATGCGTGACACGCACATTGTGCCTCGTTCGCACGCTTGCCACTTGTCGTAAACTTCAAACCTCTACAAACATTTGGCTTGATTTTGGGAATCAAACATCGCTATCCACACGTTTGCGGGTTAGTTATTATATTCTGAAGAGGCAAGCGTGATGGACATTACGCCCATCGGACATTAGCCGCGTACCCACCTAGCGCACAGGCTCGCGCGGCAGCCTCGCGAGCCAAACGCTCGGCTGGTGTGGACGTGCCTCGGCCTGCCTCGGGCGCGCGTTTGCTCGACCGAGCACGGCTCGACCCCGAGCCATCTGTTGTCGGTAAACTTGACGCGCTCAAAGGTGCCTCGGTGAGCGCTGTGCGTTAGGTGGAGACGGTTATGTTCTGGCTCGCGCGCGAAGCTACTACAAGTTTTGTCTCTTGCGGTGTTTGTCTTCTGTAATTTTGATATCATGGGCAGTCAGGAGGAGTCCATTCGCTTAATACAACTGTACAGCACGTACAATGCGCTTTGGGACCCCAAAGATCCAAAATTTTTCTAATCCAAAAGCGTCTAGGTTTTTCTTGATACGTGACTGTTTTCGTTTCTTTAAACAATAAGCAGCTAGAAAAACAGCTGCAGCTGAAAATACACGACTATCCATTACGAATACTCGCGGACTTATGATGGCTCAGCCTGCCTCGCGAGGCGGCCTCGTGTAAATTGAACAAATCTACTGAGGCTGCCGCGGGAGCCATCGCTCGCGATCCGGACACCGAGGCTGCCGCGCGAGCCTGTGCGCTAGGTGGGTACGCGGCTATTGAGATTGTATCGTCTATAACATTTGGGTAAAATTATTTTTATTAAAAAACAAAAAAAAAACATGCGTGCGTACAAAGTACACATGTCAGAAGTGAACTTCTTTGGCGAACTAATTTATAAATCTTGTTTATATTTATACAAATCTAAAACTTTAAATTTCCAAGATTAAGAGGAAGGGAAAAAGGCGTGATACGACGTTCGCTCTGTCTCACTTTTTCTCTCAATCTTTCTCACTCGCTTGCTCCCTACTCTCACTCCACGGCTAGTTGCTCATGCTACGTTCGCCCTGTCTTACTCTCTCTCAATCGGTCTCGATCACTCTCTCTCTCTTTTCCGACACTTCCGTTGCATACCGGCGTGACGTTTCATCTGTAAAAATGTTACCCTCATGCGCCTAAAGAAGTTTCACTTCAAAAATGTAAAAGAAAACAAAACATACATTTATACTAATATATATTTTTTTAAACAAGCGTTTGTCTATTACATATTTACATCAGTACACAAATCAGACTGAGTGTTTGCAAATGCGCGAACCTTTGCGAAAATTCCCTTTTATTTGTGACAAAAAACCGACACTTGATCGGATCAGCAACAGGAGCTTGCCAACTTAAACAAACCAAATCAAACATTCTATCCACACGTTTGAATTTGTGACATGTTGTTGACGTTTCGCAAGCGTGCGGACACGGCATTACATTTCATACTCTGTGAAAGTCTGTGACTCTGTGATCTGAAGACTGAAAATTGTAGCATCATTGCATGCAATAGCCTGGATTATCGAAGATTAGAGAATTACTGGCGAAAGAGTTCTCTATTAGACAAATTACATTATAAATTCTCTATCTTCAAACACAAACAGGTAAATATTTGAAGAATCCTCGATTATGTATTCAATAATATAAAATATGTCAATGGTAAATAATCACAATCATTGTCATTTTATATGACCATATCACTGTAATGATAATAATTGCTTTCGCTTTGTGTACAGATAACTTTGAGATCACAAGATGTCGGCAACCGCTTTATTTGGGAATACTTCCGCTCTGGGAGGCAGTTCTGGGGGTAACAAGCACTTAGTGGAGTTCCGCGCGGGCAGGATGACTTTAAAAGGCCGCATGGTGCACCCGGACAAGAGGAAGGGGTTACTCTACGTTTACCAAGGGGAGGACTCGTTGATGCACTTCTGTTGGAAGGACCGTACGACTGGTGAGGTGGAAGATGACCTCCTTATTTTCCCTGATGATTGCGAGTTCGTGAGGGTCAATGAATGCACCACCGGTAGAGTGTACGTCCTGAAGTTTAAATCGTTTTCCAAGAAATACTTCTTCTGGATGCAGGTACTTAATTATTTAATTGAAAATACTAGTTAAATAATGTATAACTATAATACACTTAAAAGTACAGTGATAAGATCACTTATAACAAAATAACATGAATTTAATTATTTCCTTTGTTCAAAATTAGATCTGCTGATAGATCATAGTTTATCAAACTTTTGTCATATGTTGTATGCTTAAATGAGCAGATGATAATTTTCTTCTACTTGAAGGGTTATAGTTATGTTACATAACAGTAGTTGATGTGTCTTTATATCATGCAATTTGATTAAATTGTGTATTGTCAATTTTTATAGGAGCCCAAAACCGAAAAAGACGATGATTACTGCAGACGCATCAATGAAGCACTGAACAACCCACCAACATCTGGTGGTCGAGGTGGCGGCAGTGGTGGCGCTCAGGATGGAGAGTTGCAGAACCTCCTCAACAACATGTCACAGCAACAACTGATGCAACTATTTGGTGGTGTCGGCCAGATTGGAGGATTGTCTTCCTTGCTTGGAACCATGGGGTGTGTATTTTATACAGTAATTGCTAGAGATATTTACAATTTTGAAATTATTCGATCACCTTAACAGATTTCAGCTTATCCATAATATTAAAAAAACAATTTTCATCTGTATGACTTGTTAAAACATTTGAACAATAAGTTAGCTATAGTTATTTATATTGTTCCTTTACAAGTGACTCACCTTTGAGGATGCATTGATTTCTTGTTTTGAGTTTCCATATAGGTTTTTTTATTCATTTATAATGCAATATACATTCATGTGTATTTACTAAATAAATAAATTAATATATAAGTAATTTACTAAATTTACTAAATAAATTGGCCTAAATACTATTTAGTTATCAACGCTAGAAGATATAGCAAACCTTGGCATGTCCACCACTCCATATAATTGTAGCTACCTATGCATGCAAATCCTTATTTTCAATGATTTCTCAACTACAGCCTCATTAAACATTTCTTTTAAAAATTACATGTTAATTGACAATGTTTTGGCAAGTAGCGAACGAGCATGCAGTACACCTGGTGGTTAGTGGTCCCTGTCGCCCATGGACATCTGTTGATCTGTAACATCTGTTTACAGAACATGGGTTCTATCTGAAGTCAATCACAGATGCGTCGCTACTCCCGAGGACTAAGATATATAAAAGTGTGCCAATTGTAATTGTATAAACCATATTGTTTTTTCTAATTTCAGTAATAATAGTAGCAGCAGTGGCAACTCAAGCACTCGTCCATCAGCTGGCAGTGGCAACAGCTCCCGCGGTGGCAGCGCACCGCGCACTACGGAGGCGCCGGCGACCACTACGACCACCCGTACGCCAGCACGCGCTCGCGACGTGCCAGCGCCTACTGCTACACCGCCCAACACTGCCAATGCTACGCAACCTAGAGGTGAGTTATCATTGTAGAATCCTTAATGACCTAGTACAACACTTAGATTATACATAAGCAAAACATACCTGATGTAAATTGATTTTTGATGAGGGAACCAATTTATGGATGTGTTGTAATGGGTAATTTTTTCGAAAAAGAAGAATGTTTAATAAACTTGTAAATGGCAATAATTTGCAAATGATAAAACACAAAAAAAAGTAGATTGTACGACACAACATGTTATTTATCACATGAGTTTTTCATTGTTGATTTAGGCATGAAAGCTCAGGTTTCCTAGTTTATCAAAATAATAATAATAAATGTGATGTCTGTGCATAATGAAATACTTTGTAAGAAGGCAGATATCTCACTTAAAAGTAGCATACTAACCTAGTTTTGAAGGCAATTTTAAATAGGAGTCCTGTTCTATTGGAATTAATTACAGATGTTCAATGGTAATATTCATGTAGCCTATTTTTGCACTGTTATCTTAACTTTACTGTATTTAGCAAGGTAAATTTACAACGCTATATTGAGTTGTACTTTGACATTGGACTATGGACATTTCAGTTTGCAGAACTGTTTACTTTAATTATTTTTTTAAATTTGGAAATCACAAAATAAATATTAGCCAATTTAATTAAAAAACTGTATTAAATATATAAACAAATCGCACCTTTATTAAATAAAAGAAATAACTCAAAATTTACGTTTTGCGAGTTTATCACCTAGTTCGTTCGCTTTATGGTATAAACTCGCAAAACGGCATTTTTGAGTTATTTCTTTTTATGAATAAAGGTGCAAAATATATATTTTTTTGTGTTTTTACTCAATTGCGATCCTAACTTAAGTATTTGTCATATAAAAACAATTTTGTATGAACAAAGGTGGTCAGATATTCCTATCGGACTTGCAACGCTACTTCTCCGGCCTGGGCAACGCCCCGCCGGAGGGCGAGGGCGGCGCGGGGGGCGGCGCGGCGGGCGCGCGCGTGGACCTCGCGGCCGCGCTCGCCTCGCCCGAAGTGGTCAGCGCCGCGTGCGAGCCCGCCAACGCGCAGCAGCTCACCCCGCACCTGCCGCCCGCCGCCGACCCCGCCTGCTCCCAGGACGATGTAAGGACCACACTGCTCTCACCGCAGTTCGCTCAGGTGAACCAATAAGTATTGCGCCCCGCAGCGCTCGGCCCCCGGCGGCGCTTGCTTGCTACCACACTGCGAGGTGTGCGACACGCTCGGATGGTGCTTCATGTGCATGTCTGTTTTGTGGGACTGAATTCATTGGAAATTTTATTTAATGCATAACGGGTATCTTTGATCAATTTAGAATTATTGAGACAATTGGAACAGGTTAAAGTTAGCTACGTGATTTGTTACTAATGGATAATAGTTTTTCAGGTGACATAAGACAAAATATTTAAATTAGTATAAACTTTTTTGGAAGATAGGGTAATACACTTAAATTGTAAATTTGTATGCATGGTAAAATTACTTTTATGAATTGAGTTGTACATAACAACTAACTATGTTAACAGGCTGGTAATATAAAAATAAACTGATTAATCTTCTAACTCATCTTAACTAACTTAAAAATATTAACTGGTGTGGAACTGTGTCATCTAATTTGAACCACTGATTATAATTTTTGTTCTAAAATGTGAATTTCAGATTCAAAGACTTATATTATATTTTTTCGATTTAATATTCAACATAATTATTAATACATACGACATAACATAATTATTAGTATGTGGGCAGTTAGTTATCTCATTATTACCAAAGAAACAGTAACCAATAAGTGTATACTATTACAAGAGGATTAACTAAACCTGAGTACCCACTCTGCTTTATAAATATATACTTTATACCTAACAAGTATTCAGTGATTCAGAAAAAACTCGTAATTTATTTTCTTGTAAATTATTACCTACTTTAGCCATAGCAATGTAATTTCATCTTTTATTGTATTCTCAAACAATTATCACAAACAATTACAACAAAGTGTTATTAATAGAATTGTTATAATCAATAGAGGTGCTTCTTAAGATATATTTTATATTTTAAGTGGCTTCTTGTGTAATATTAACAGATTTATGTACTTGCTGGGGCCATTGGACTAATCATGGACTATTTGGCACATGCAATAGAAGCATTTCACATCTTACACAAAGCTTTTCTCCCATTTCCTTATTTTACATTGATTAGGTCTAACAAATTCGTACATATGTTGTAGACTACATGCTGTAAAACTGTAATGAGAGTTTTTTTCAGGCCGCCAACCAGTTTTCTACGGCCCTCACATCTGGGCAAATGGGACCAGTTATGTCTCAGTTCGGCCTACCGTCAGAAGTGGCGTCAGCTGCAAATACTGGGGATATGAAAGCATTTTTCAAGGCTTTGGAGGATACCAGCTCATCAGAGGGCAGTAAGACTACAGAAGACGAGAAAAAAAAAGAAGAAAAGCCGAAGGATATCAAGAAAGATGATGACGATGGAATGCCTCTCGATTAAAATTCCAGTTGTTTTTATTACTATGTTACTATTTGAATGGTAGTAATAGAAAACAAAATGGTGGTCAATGGTAACATGTAATAAAGTTAAAAAAACGTTTTTGTAACTAGACTTCATTTAATTTGTCCTTATCAAAAAGGACTATTTTATTATTTTATTAATCATACTAATCTGAGTTTTTATTTTTGCATCGACAAGACTTATGTTGAGGCTGCAAGAGTGTTGTTTATTGTATTTTTTGTGTGCAATTAATAAAAAAATACATTATATGTCGTGTTTTTATGTAGTTACTTTTCTTTTATGAATAATGAAGCATTCTATATTTACAATTGATAGATATAAATAAAATTACCCCAAAATAGTTTCAGATATTTTTACCCGAACTATAATAAACCTTATTTATATATGTTAAAGTTTAATTTATAAGATATATTAATAGGCATGTTTGTCTCATCTCTTTAATCATTCACACACAACTTGAGTATTATACAGACTGCTGAGCTATATGTCCCGAGTACGTATATTTTATTCATAATACGTTTATGGGTACTAGAATAGCTTTTCCTTACGTTTTATATGTTGTCGGGAAATAACATGTCTAAAGTCCTGGATGACGTCATTGAACTATTGACGTATAAATAGGTGGTACCTATAAAAAGTAAATATTATGAAATATTCCTAATAATATTAAATTTACAAATAGTGTGTAAAAGCATAGTACTACCGTTTATTTGCCTGATACAATTTAATCAATTATAGGTAACGTATCTAGTCTGTGTTAAATTACAAGGCTATGAAAGCTATTGGTTCGAATTAAAGCTATGTCACTATGAATCATGACAGTCACATTTGCAAATTAATTAGCCGAGTTTCAAAAATGCAGTCTCAAAAACAAGTATCAGTAGATTAAGTATTCAGTCAGTTCAGGCTCAGTTGCGCGTGACCTCGAGAAAAGACGCGGGGAAGGAGGGGCGCTGGGGAATCCTTCTGGCGCCAGACCGGCATCGGCGTCTGCCCGGACCCCGCGCCCCGCGCGCGCCGCGCAGGCCCACTCGAAATAGACGCACGGTGATTTACGCCTCGGGCGTAAGTAAATATGTTGCTTGCCTGCCTGCCTTGGCACGTCCGCCCGCCCCCGCTCACCGCCGACCGTTTGCCGAATGCCGATCCGCCGAGAACAGCGCTAACCGCGCGCCGCACGGCACACACCTAGCGTTCGATGAACGTCCCGCGCTCGGCCGCTCGCATTGCCCATACAATCACAATCGCAACGTCTCGAAACATTGCACGCGTGCTATGCGATCGATGACGTAGCACTTTATATGCAAGATCGCAAAGGTAAACGGTGATCGGTCGCCGTCAAGGTGAATATTATCTTTCTGGTCATACTATACCTATTTCTACAGAAAACCTACGAAACAATTATTTACGTTACTGACACATTGTTAAGGTGTTAATTGACTCAATAGGATTATATTAATATGTAAATTGTTTGTGGAAAATTACCGGAGTGTATCGAGGATTTCATGTATGAAATGACCTGCCTTTCTAAATTTGAATAGGTATATCCTAAAATATTCTGTTACATACTAATTACTTGCATACTGGGACGTACCTACAACCGAAATAATTTCTATAACAATTCGCAATATGGACGCCTCTTAGTCCGAATCTGTAAATGTGTGTCAACTTTAAGAGATAAATATTTTGGTTTATCTTATTCCGTATGTATAAAAAAGCGTGTATATCCGTTTTTAAACCACTTTCCGACGTCTAAACAAGGTGAAATTTCACATGGGGTCATCTGTAACTTCACTGACATTTTTATGACTAAAAACAAAAATCGAATTGGCGAATCATAACAAAGACGTAAGTCTAAGAAACTAGATTTCTACCTTGTAATGCTACCTCATTAGACAAATTGAAGAGTCTCGTGTGTGCCTTTTTTTTACCACAATAGGTACGCAATATTATTCTACTATGATTATACGCTTTAGGGCACATTGCTGTAGTGATGCAGCTGTTACAGTGAAACCCGGAAAGGTCAACCTAGTCATATTTGTATTCCCGTCAGGCCACCCATAAGGCAGACGCATAACTCGCATTGGTAATGGACTGGATTACGGATGCATTCAAAAATAATTGTAACCGCTCCGATTTATATTCAGTGAAGATCGGTCATTAACGAGCGGGTAGTCGGCGACGGCGTCAGGGAACAAAAAGCGCCGCCAGGGTTACCGAGTCTCAAAAATGTATTCCCCTAAAGCCTTCATTAAAAAATCCGCCATAATGAATTATTAACTGTAATTCTTCGTGGCAACCTGACCTTGACGACGAAAAAAAAAGGTCTTCGGGTGTAGTGCATGACCTTTTTTTTTTAGGCATGATTATATAGAGTTATATAGAGATTTCCCTTTAAAAACACCAATATGTTGAAGTTATAAAAAACCCCTGAAAATACCCCTAAAAATTTACCCTAAAAAATCCCCATCCTACTTGATTATCCGATTATATTTTAAAATTTATTTTTACTTTGAAACACATCTATTTACACTATATACAAAACAATACAAATATTAAAAATAAATAAAACATATTTTTTTAAAAAAAGTAAATAAAGTAAAAGAAAATCCGATTATCCCCTAAATTTGGGGGAAAAACCCCTAAGTTGGGAACCCTGAGCGCCGCCAACCGGTCCCACAGGTTCTTGCTGCGATACAAGTGATACAACTCTCCATTCATCACATTACTTGCAAACTCGGCTATCTTAAAAAGTTTGCTTTAAGGAAGAGTTCATTGATTTTTATTTCTGTATACCTAAAATAAATTACTTAAATCGTAACTACAATAATATCAAAGTAATTGGTCTGGAAAATTACGGAATATACTCGTACATATAGCAGCATAACTGATAAGACACTTGCTCTTTAACACAAAATAACTTAGCTTCTTCCATCTGAAGTATTCCGTGCGGCTAATAGTATGTTCGAATGATAAAAATGCATCTGTCATGTCGTGGGTCTTGATTAATCTCATTGCCATCGTAACACAGAAATAATTGTAATGCGTATTAAATTTTTAGGGTATTATGTTTTATTTTGTAGCATTTAGGAAACGATGTATAATTTACATATATGTATTAATTACTATTTAGTTCTACCTAAATCCGTTTTGAGTTTGTGTATTTAAAAAAAAAAGTTTTGGGTAAACTCAATATAAAACAGGTTGGGAACATTTTTTCTGTTGTTATACATATTTTCAAATTATTTATCTATTCATTTTAACGGATAAAAGAGATTTAATTTAATTAAACTCTGGCATCATAAAGAAAACCTACATTGACACAAATATCCAAAAAGCTATTTATAAATATATTTTTTGAGCACGTACTGCAACTAATTACTAAGTCGGAGTCGGCAGGTGCATACGCGGCCGGAGCTGGTTCTGTGGCTTCTGCCAAAGTCAATGTGCCGTTTTACTTAATTTTTTTTTTCAATCGTAAGAATACTGTGTGCTTATGTGCGTTCAGTAAACGTATTATTCAACTAAACATCTTGGCTACATATCAATAGCTCGGATTGGCTGTGAGACCACTCATGTTCAGATACAATTTATTAGAAAGTATATGTGACTATTATACCTACCTGAGCGCGATAACTTGAGACTTGAGCGTGATGACGTCATAGCGGAATTCTTGAATATATAAAAGAAGAAAAAGGAACTATCAGATTTTCAATCGAGCGTCCGCTTTTGTACAAAGATACTTACCTACTAAATATTATATTGTCGAAAAATGTTTAGCAATGTCACTTCAAGTCTTGCAACAATGTGTAATTATTAATCAACTAATTGTATGTGGTCACAGCTATCCGTACCACCTGTATCTAATTAACACTGCAAATAACATTGTTGTCTTTGAGCTTATTTCTAGAAGTCACATTAAAATGCCTTGCTTCGAGGCATACGTTTCATTATCTTTGTCCAAGTGTTCTTCAAGCCTGAATACTGTAGCGAGCAATGCCGATATTAGAAAAAATATGCGATAGTATAGATTATATATTAAAACAGTTTATCTATTCCAAATTGATACAAAAATAATAATAGGGTTCTGTTTTAGGAACGTCCACACAAACATAGGTACTGTGTATCCTGAACAATTTTGCTATATAATGTGGTAGATAGAGGGTAAAAGTAATGAAATATAAAAATTGTACAATGAATTGATCTTTTAAAGTGCACCCATAGCCCCGCGTGATACACTTACGCATAACTTACGTATTAATTTTATTTAAGTGTGGCGCAGGTCATCACTAATACAATGCTGAGTAACCTTATTAAATATTCCACGTTAGGCAGTCTTCGCTTTATATAAGCTTTGGCAATACGATGATTTTGCTCCTAAGACCAGAGTCTGTGAATTACTGTAGATTAATAGCTATTCTAAATTAATTAATTGATTATATTTATCTGTTTATCTACCTCATTATTAAATAGGTACGTGAATATATCTCGCCAAAAATGATCTCGCTCTACCTAGGTTTTTATTTGAAAAATATTAATATCATTGCAATTAATCAATAAAATATATGTTTTATAAAATTACGATAACTCAATGCACACACCGTTCGATTACGAAACGGAATTTAAATTAGTTTAATTAATATTGTTTACACACAGCTACTTTCGACGTCATTATTATTATAAAACATGTATGTACGGTATGTACCCAACGTTGTATGTACATCTTTCCATTCTGAATAAAAGTTAATTATTGTGTGCTTGACGTAATGTTAGCTGTCATTATGTCGATTTACAGCAAATTTATTAATTGTTTTGAGTATTACTTTTTCATATTCAGACATACTTATTAAATATTTTTATTATTATACCAAAAATTCAATAGGTAATATATATAAGTATAGTAACCTCGATATCAAGGCTACCTACATATTTGCCAAAAGTGAAGATCGGTTGATTCGTTCTGTTGTGAAAGCGGAACAAACAAACTGACTTTCGCACATATAGTAGGCACCCACTCGACAGGTATCAGCTAGGATTACCATTAGCTTGCTTTAGGAGCCTTGCGATGTTTTAAACTATTTAAATCAAAGACAAGTAATGTATTATTTATATCTACACTATTTGTTGATTACATATTATTTCTAGAGTATCGCCAATTTTTAGTTTTTGGGCGGGTTAATGCGTGAATTCTTTATTAAAATTTATGATTTAAACACCATTTTAAAAGTTGCATTTTTTTCATTTGGAACAAAGACAAGTTTTAGTAACAAAAATATTTTTCTCATTCAAATCAGTAATGCAATCTGTTGCTATTTTTAACTGTTTTGGTCTAACTAGCACCTCAGTTGTAACTTTGTATGAAGTATTATAGCTCCTTCCTTCCTTACAGCTTATTTCAAAATTTTAAGGTTTTTTTATATGCTTTTATGTACTAATGTTAGCACGTAAGTTATAGGTACACGTACAACCACACCAAAATAACACCTAACTTTGAATTATTGTACAGGGGTTGGTTTTTATTATTTTAACCATTAATATTATTTCGACGATGATCATTATATCGTGGACAATCATTAAAATATTGTGCAAATTATAGTGTGAACACTCGAGCTAGTAATAGGTTACAAAAATATAATGTTTTTGATTTTTTTTACATCATAACCGTATGTTGGTAATTGGTTTCCCTATTAAAAATATATGATCTATAAATCCTTGCATTATGAAGGTTGTCATAGCAACGCCAGCACGACTGTAGGCGCCACGAGGCAGCCGAAGCGTTACAAATTGGTCTACACTGTCTGATGTGACAATTCTTGGAGCTTTGATGTAACTAGAATTACATACCTTATTAGAGTACGCCTGGTATTCGTTATAATGTCTTAAAGGTACACGTTAATGTATAAATGCATTAAGTCCTAGTTATTTGGAATGTGCCAGAAGATATATTGCTCATTGCATATTGTAAGTTAAAAATAACACCATGTTACAAAGAAAACATAATAACACACATCCACCACTCCACCTGCTAGCGAATCTTGCCATGTAGAACCTCCTATCTACACCTGCGTTATATATTTAAAACTAAGTAAGTTAAAACTTTATGCCGACAATATTTTTTAAGTCGAGAATTTTACAATTTTTTTTTTGTGAATATTAAATTATCGGAAATCTCAAAAATATCATTTTTATATAAAAAAAAAAAATATCACTACATAGTATAAAACAAAGTCTCTTCTCGTTGTATGCTTAGATCTTTAAAACTACGCTACGGATATTAATGTACTTAGTTTTTTGTAATAGATAGAGTGAATCAAAAGCAAAGATTTTGTGTATAATACGTGTATAATACAGATATTTATAGACTCATAATTTTAGATTATTGGTTTTAGGCGGAACGAAGTTCGCCGTGTCAAACAACAAAATAAACCAATAAATAATTAGCCGCTTGAGTTAATTTAGGGCAATGTCTTGAAATAGGTCGTGTCACATCAGGAGTGATATAATAGCTGAATATGGTCCTTGTGAAAGTTTCGTTTTATCGGATAACATTAACAACTTTGGCATTTCTTCCGAAAAACACCTACTTTACGCCTATTTCTATCTTCTAAGTTTGATAACAAAATCAAACACTAGATACTGTGTTTTAATTCGAAGGGTGCGGTAAGGTAGAGAACTTATACGAGGCTTTCCAGCTTATACTCACGTAGTAACCCATTTTACCGGTACATACGGCAGTCCCTCAATTTTATTGGGTTCAATACTAGGGGTGAAGTTCATCTTCATCTCTTTATTTCTTTAGTAATAATAGGAAGACCTTTTTTCAAAGGTTAGCTCTAACGATATTTTCGTCGACTTATTGTGGAGGACGGTGGCGGCACATTTAACTCCTGTTACGGGCTGCGTCAACAGGCGACGCTACTTGCAGACCAAGCTAACCTTTTTTTTTTTGTTTTCGAGGGAGAAACTTTCAAAAAGTACCCGACGTCGTGGGAGCGACGCGGGTTATGTGGGATTCTTACCGCACTAAAACCTCCCCGGTAGTCGACCTCGACGCTGCGAAGAGGACTCCGGGAACTCCAATTGACCGCCGCCGGTGTCCTCAGCGTGTGCCCCATCGGGCTCTTCTCTGGTGGGCGTGAACTGCTCACCGCACCTTCCGGTTTTTACGGCAACATGCAACCACACATGCCGCCGTCCTTCCCGGGGTCACTTGACCGGACGGTTCGAGCTCCCACTCTTCCCGCCCGCAACCCCGGAAGCCTCTTTTAGTCGCCTCTTACGACAGGCGCAGGGTACCGTAGTCCTATTCTGGTCCCGGAACTATAGGGACAAGACCAACCTAGTGTGCTAATGTACATAATATTACCTGGCTGTACATAATATGCTAGTTACGTCATAGCTTAGGTCTACAACTGGATTTTAGAACTCTTCTGTCGTTGACGCCTTTGCCTCGGCAGCGGAATTAAATTTTAGTTGAATGAGGAATAGGTATTTGAAAAAGTACCTACATTTTTACAGACTTTCTTCGTCCTAAGACCCGGTTTATGTCCAAGCACTCTTAGAACACTAACATGCACTCTTATTTGAAAACGGAATACCAATGCGTAAGTATTCTCATTCTATGAGATATATTCTAATTGTTAATCATTTTCTTAATAGTTTCTTTCATATATTCTTAAAAAAATATTTTTGCAACTTCTAGCATCGGTAATTTAGGAAATGGTAGCCTTAAGTTCTTTTTGTAAACAAGTAACTAAGAAAGCATTTATTGGAAGCATCGTTATCGTACTATATTGCGAAATGTAATGGACTTAGATCTTCTGTAATGGAAATATTACTTGTCTGACGCGTACACTTAAATATACCTTATTTAACACAATTCTCATTAAGAGGACATTGCGTCTTTATGCTTATTTCATTAATATAATTAATTATGTACGTCTTCGTTTAATAACAACTTTATGACCATGATCACACAACTAGAATGTACTCATGCCGTCAGCAGTACTAACATAGGAGTTTTATGCTCTACGGAACGCTAATACAAGTCAAAGTCGTTTATACAGCGTGATTGCGACTATTATTAATAGCTGACTGTAACCTTTGGCCCGAAGTGACGTACGTACTCGTACATGCACGTTTTACTTGTAGATTTGTAGCTGTCACTACGTACCTACTTACCTTCTATATAAATATAGTCGATCGGTATGTAGTCAATAGGCGTAGGCTCAAATTCGTATTTCGTGGTAACAGGAAACGTCGCAAATTCTTGGAAATATCGGAGTCGTAAATGTGAAAAAATTGTAACATGACGCGGAGGACGGCGGCGCGGGGCTGCGGGCGAGTCACGGCGCGTGCTTGGGGGTATTCCGAGAAGCGCAACAACTCAACTCTAAATAATGCTATTTACATTTTACGCAGTTTCTCTCGTGCTTTCATCCCATATAATATAATTTTATCCCAAAAAGTAAAATTGAAGTGTCCGTCTGTGCCCTCGAAATAAGTATATTTTATTAGCATTTTCAAATTTGTTGAACGAAGTATTAGAATTATAATTATATTTTTTTTACAATTTAATCTTGAAAAAAAAATTTTAAACAAAAAATACAACCGACTTCCATGCCACATAAAAGTAAAAAATAATTTAAATACATGTTGGTTTAGAGCAAACACAGTTCTTAGTACATAGTCCCGAAGTCGGCGCTTACCATATTTTGCTGGATCATGACGAAACTACATGTATCTTATATGAGCGCCGACTTCGGGACTATGTACTAAGAACTGTGTTTGCTCTAAACCAAAATGTATTTAAATTATTTTTTACTTTTATGTGGCATGGAAGTCGGTTGTATTTTTTGTTTAAAATTTTTTTTTCACGCTTTTCAGTCACGATAAAATCAGTTATGGCTGTTGCTAGTCGTCCGCTAACCGGATGAATAAAATTAATTATTCGTCCGATTTTCGGATGAATAAAATTATGTGGTGACGTCATCAAATAAAATAGACTTCTTTGACACAACCGGTCGGGGGCGCTACCGCGCCCCCTCCCTTAGATTCTGAATTGGAAAAATCTGTTCGAACCTAACCTAACCGAATAAAACAACTTTTTCTGAGTAAACATTTATTTAAAGAATAGACCTATAATTATCAATATTTAAAGTAGAAAAAGTAATATAAACCTTATAACTAAGAGTATAATTCAACTGATACTGATAAAAATAACCCATCCCATTTAGTTGGTAGTACTCTTGCATCTTTTAGGTAATTGTATTCAAAGTGGAATTTTTGATCATAATTATATCCTCTCCGAAACTCATTGTTGGTATTGTGAACAACAACATTATGTATACGTAAGCACAATATGGCCGATGCCTACGGTTTAAACTTGAAGGACCCCAGCATTATCAGGGTTGAGGAGTTGAAGGTCAAAATTATCATGTCATATCTTTGCTTAGTAATCTCATTACATATACGTAAGCACCATATGGCCGATGCTTATGGTTTAAACTTGCAGTACCCTGCATCATCAGGGTTGACGAGTTGAAGGTCAATTTTCTTATCATACGTCTTTGCTTTGTAAATATATTACATATCCATAAGTATCAAATGGCCAACGCCTATGGTTTAAGCCTGAAGTACCCCTGCACCATCAGGGCCGAAAAGTTGAAGGTCAAAATTATCATGTCATATCTTTTCTATGTAATCTCATCGCATGCACGTAAGCAACAGATCCCCAACTTCTATGGCTTGGGCTTACAGTACCCTGCATCATCAGGGTTGAGGAGTTGAAGGTCAACTTTTTTATCATACGTCTTCGCTTTGTAAATATATTACATACCCATAAGCATCAAATGGCCAACGCCTATAGTTTAAGCCTGAAGTACCCTTGCATCATCAGAGTTGAGGAGTTGAAGGTCAAATTATTCATCTTATATCTTTGCTTAGTAATCTTATCAGATATACGTAGCGATCATGTAGCTAACGCCTATAGTTTAAGCTTGAAGCACCCCAGCATCATCAGGATTGAAGAGTTGAAGGTCCAATTTTCCACCGTATACAACCATTTTTCTAATGTTTTACCTTACATTTTTTTAAATATCATTTTGAATGCGTAAGATTGAAATAGCCAAGTTTTATGGCTTAGGCATTCAATACCCCTGCATCATCAGGATTGAGGAGTTGAAGGTCCAATTTTTCGTCGTATACCTTTGCTTAGCAATGTTATTACAAATCCGTGAGCAACAAATGTCTAACGTTTATGGTTCAAGCCTGCAGTACCCCTGCATCATCAGGGTTGAGGAGTTGAAGGTCAAATTTGTCATCGTACATCTTTGCCTTGCTATATTATTATATATCAGTAAGCACTAAATGGCCATCACCTACGGCTTGGGCTTACAGCACCCTGCATCATCAGGGTTGAGGAGTTGAAGGTCATTTTTTTTATAATATGTCTTTGCATAGTATTGTTATAACATACCCATAAGCACCAAATGGCCAACCCCTATGGTTTAGGCTTGAGGCACCCCTGCATCATCAGGATTGAGGAGTTGAAGGTCAAATTTTCATCACATGTCTCTGCTTAGTAGTCTTGTTACATATATGTAAGCACCAAATAGCTAATGTTATAGTTTAGGATAGCTGTAACCCTGCATCATCAGGATCGAAGAGTTGAAGGTCAAATTTTTCGTCAACCTATATAAGCATAGATATATAATACATATTCCAAGTTTCATAAGAATCGATTCGGCAGAAGCCGAGTTATCTCAAATTATCTAAAAAACTTGAGGAGTGGTGGTGGTTTCCACCCCATAACTCAAAGAGTTAAGCATCACAGCATACCCATGTCCAAGAGAAAAAGTTGCGTGACGAAATTTCCTATCAAATGAAAGAAAGAAAATGGAAATCGGTTCAGAAACACCCAAGTTATTCAAGATTTTAAGAAACCGACATTTTCCAATTTTCCGGGAAAACCGCCGGAAGGTTTTCATTTTCCTCAATATGGGACTGCCTGTGAAACTAGTCGCATACAATGTCGTATGAATCGTGTCGGTAGGTCGACGATTTCTAGCCATTTCGCCCGAACATACATAAAAAAAAAAAAAAAAAAAAAAAAAAAAAAAAAAAAAAAAAAAAATATACGTGACGAATAGATAACCTCTTTCCTTTGGGAAGTCGGTTAAAAACTAGGATGCCACCTTCACTTGATGATTCACTTGACTTGATGATGCACTTTACAAGGAAACGCAGAAACGAGATTTGATAAATAAAAATAAAATAATGCTCGTAGGCGTACAAGATGTGTGGGTCACAAATATCCATTGTTATACTACTTACCCGTTAAAATGTATCAGTGCTAATCTTATCTCCTTCTAGAGCCATACGAATGAAAACATCAGAATTTTCTGAGAAATAAAGATAAAGATGACCGTCAACCAACATAATATGTGATTGTATCATTGATAGTTAACACGTTATTAAGTAGCCATTGAAAAAGATAAGTTTAAGAATTTAAAGGCGTAAAATCTTAAAGTACAGATGTGTTTTAAAGCATTCGCTTTAGGCACTTAATAATATTACCCTCATAATGGGAAGTTTAAAAAGAGGTATTTACGCTTTTACCTGATTTTAACGAAAAAAAAGAGAGACGAGGTGGCTGACAGGTTCTTTTGTTCTCTTATTGTAAAGAATAAAATAAATAGGGATACCTGTAGTAAATAGATAAGGAGATACTTTCTAACAGGAGTAATGAATGGTACTATAATTCGTTAATCTTGCATTTTATTTTACAACTTACGAACAAATCAAACTTTAGTTGTTACTTAGGTAGGTATGTATTTTTTATAACCCGGCTTGCTACTGGCAAAAACGATATTATCTGGTAATTAGGTACATGCCTAATATTATTTATTTGATTCACTAATTACTATATCTAAACTTAAAGTTTTTGATAATATATTTAATGGTGATTTTCAATATTGCTGATTTATGATGATTTGCAATACTTGTGTAGGGTAACATAATTATTATCCGATATTTTAACCCGAATGTTTATAAATATTTACATTTTCAGACATTTACGGAACTTTTTGGGTTAAGGTAAATGTTTTATAATATTGTTGGAATTCTGAATGCAAAATTCAGCAGAATTTTATCACATTGTTCTATGTTATCTTTTATCATATTGTTATCAGTGTCACACGCGTTAAGCCAAAAAAATTATTTCACGAGACTACGTGTATGTATCTTTATGGGTAGGTATGATTATGTTTTTTTGATTATAAAGAATTAAAATTTCACTCACATTGTAGGTAAAGCAAACATCAAAGAAACAAGCTCGCACCCTACATTTTAATTTTTTGCTATAAAAAAATAAGAAGTCCTTTACGATGTAATGTAAATGGCATATACAAATGTATCATATATATCTTAACCTTTATGTATTTTACCGTATCGCTTTATCTGATTAATCTTCATTCCAAACGCACATATTTTGGCATGTAAACTTCCCAAAAGTTATCTAACTCAAAGAGTGGATTTATCGGATTGACTACGTCAATTGACTGATAATGTATCTATTTAATTCAGTAATAAAAAACTTAACGTGACTAACAAAAACAATAATCCTTTGATGATACCTACCTAGATATATCTACTATTGATGGGCTATTGTGTAAAACACAATGAATAAAGCGAATGTAGCAGAGCTACTTCAAAACAAAAATAAAAAATTAGATCATCTGTGTAGGTGCAAAGAATGCATCTCGGAAGCAGGAACATCTCTCTCCAAGCTCGACGATGCTGGCAAATGGCCAAAAGCAGATCTCAACTGGTTTCTGTCACTCCATCGTTCTCTCGAGAGCTTATGTGATGTAAGGGACACGCGCCAAATCTATTTTGGATTTAACATTTCAAACACAAAAATGTTTAAAGCCTATACCTGAAGTTATCAAATATATATTAAGTATTAGAACAATTGATAAAACGAAAAAAATGCGTACTTATTATAAAAAAACAGGTTTGAATATTTAAAAATTGTAGGTATACCTACATATAAGTAATATTTTTTAATTTCTTTTAAACATGTGGTATAAAAAAATAAAGTGTCTAAGCTTTACTATTAAAAGACTGACAACAATGGACATGGATTTTTATTTGGTCAAGTGGAGTTCAGCTTCGTTTCGGCTGACTCATGAATATTATTGTCGTGTTCATTATGAACATATGGAAGTTTTAGTTGTTGATATGTGAACGGATGAATTCGCAGAGAATGACGCCATTCTCTTGATACAGGTGTAGTTGTTATATCCGCGACAATTTTGAATTAAACTTAATGCTATTTCGTTTATTATCTTTTGTTAAAGTCAATGTTGTTTTACTTAAAGATTTAAATCATAGACATGAATTTCAATTTTAAAATTCAATATGAGAATTGAACAGTGAAGAGAAAGTTACTTCGTGATCAAAAGGTGCAAAAGACTATCATTAAATATGTAAAAAAACATTATAATTGCAATTTTGTCGGTAGAATTTATTATGATGAGATGATATTATACATATGACGTAAAGTCAGATCCACGGTTGTTGTTAAAACGGTGACGTCATCGGTGCTGGCACTTACTTTATTGAAACTAACATAGTTAAATAGTTTTCAAGAAAGGAGATGTTTCAAAATGTATGGACCTTTGGCCAGGTATCTGTACACCATATGATAAAAAGGCCAGTAAAGTATAGAGCACTTTTAAACTAAGCATTTTATTAAAATCGACTGGGTTTATTGGTACAAGACTAGAATTTTAAGTTAGAATTGCAACACAATATAATGGCGGTGATATTATTTCATTTTGACACTTGAGGTTAATAAACAAACTGTGACAATGACAATCAGTTGTCAGTGATTAATCTGAATTCTGATCCAATGCAAAAAAGGAAAAACTTATTATTACATTATGTAGCTTAGCTATGATAACCTTAAAACTATTGTGTAGTTATGGTTCTATGAAAACAAATGTAAACAAAGACTAATCTTACGTCATAGCTATGTAAATCCTTTATTCACTAGTCTGGCCAACAGGTTAACTGATGAACAGTCCAAAATATGAAAGTCAAGTCCACTGAGGTAAGTAGCGATCCGAAATCCAAGACATGTAAGCCAGGCGTTTGATAACTTGATATAGAAACTCCAACACAATACGCACACGAAAATATTCCGTGAAAATATCTAAGAACAAGAAGACAGATGAATGGATCTAGTAAAAGAATCAATATGACAGTTGTCAAATAATGACAACTATAGTTTTGTCCACAGACTGTCTAAATCAGTTGTTCCGCCATATTGGAAAACGAAGAAAATAGTTGATTTTAATTGGTTTTGTACCAGAAAAGTACATGTTTTTATAAATTTTAAGTATTTTTTTCGGATTCTTGAGATTTTTCTCAAGTTTTTGAGATGGTGTACATATACCTAGCCAAGATTGAAACATCTCCTTTACTTAACCATGAGTAGGTACCTGATTAACACAGAGTGCGGATTGGAAGGTCCGACAGATCAACGGCACAAATAAGAATTTCTATAGCCTGTTTTTTTGGAATGTAGTTACTGTCTGCCATATCAGTCTTCATAGTTTTAACAGAAATTGGTGGCAGGCCTTAAGTTTAGTCACGTAAAGAAGACAACAGAAAGATGGGCGGAAAAGATCTGGTCATCGTTGACAGTTTTCTAGAATCTGCGCTTTGTCTGGAAGGAGGGACGGTTGGAGATTTTGTCTAGCCCAGGGTTCTGGTCATCCGGTTCTGGTTAAAAAGAGATAGCGGCTGACACAAGCGTACCTTCGTAGAGGTATGGACTTTGACTCGGGTCAGTCACGCTGATGTGGGGGATTGGAGAGACACAACCAACCTTAAATAGCTGAAATATCTTGCAATGGCTGTACTACCAAGGAGTCCTAATTTCTACCAGTAAAGACGTTATATAATAATCATATTATTGTTGAATTTGTGAGTGGTCTGGAGAGAGGGAGTAATTGAGATGGTCTTATCGTAAGGGTAGTTTTACTCACATTTTGGGTGACCTTGAAAAACCGTGAATTTTGTCAGGGATGTGGAAGTCAACAACAAGCTGGATGTGTATGGTCTGCAATTGTATCGAAATTATTTTTAGAATAATGTACTAAACAATAATGGGCAGCTCAATATTTTACATCCTAATTTAACTTTATTTAAAGTCCACTCGTGTAAACCATGATGGGCCTAAAGCAAGTTTTATAAAACATCCCTTTAAGAAAAAGTGCCATGGATTCACAAAAATAAATTAAAATAGCCATATGGTGTTTAGCAGGCAATCGCATGCTGGAAACATCATCGCATGAAAAGATTTTACAACTCTATGTTTATTGGCTAAAACCTTGAGCTCTTCAAAATCAATGACCTGCGATAATTTAGAACTTCACCGCATCCAGCTTTGGTTAGTTCTGGGGGACTGGGTTTACCTTACGAGGAGTGAGATTTGTCTCAGGGGCGAAGAGGCTTTTGAGGTGGTTAATGCCGGGAACATGTAATTAAAGGGGCTTGAATGGCCTGCCGGACCAGAAATGCTGCCGTGCCAGGAACACTTTGGTCTATAGGCTGGAGGAACCTTTTTAGAAGATTTTTACAAGTAACGTCAAATGACAGAGGCTGGTTGGTATTCAGCCCTGTTATTCACCGAGCACACTGCTTGAGCGACCTAGGGCAGTTTTTGGAGCAAGAGCACTCTGAAATGCCGTGGTTTCATAAGAGGCTGCCAACCAATGCACATTATATTATATTGTAAATATTATTTTTTACTAATGTACCTACTTCTCTACAAACAAATTTTATATTTTGTTAAGTAAAGATGATACTTTTACTATATTTTAACTTATGGATTAACTCATGTAGTTTTTTTGTACTAGTTGAGATGGCAGGACGTATTTTACATATTTAGGTCCATTCGGACATAGTCTTTTCGAAAGCAAGCAAGAATGTAAATTATCTCGTACCTCACGCTGTTATAATATAAAATTATTTCTTGAAACGATTATGATATACTTTTACATTCTTAAGTGGCATAAATTTAATGATACAAGTAGGTATGACGGTTATATTTACGACGAAATATTTTTGGCAGTAATCGTGTGTGCTCACGTCGGGAATCGCCTGTTTTGCATGCCATCCCGTTCTTGGAGTTTATTTTTGGCTGAATATACACGTAATTTTGGGTAAGTTGGGATTCCAAGGTCAAAATGAAGTCAAGAATGAATTGTTGTTTGTTTTACATATAAGCCCCCAGCATATTACACCTGTATTACGTAGTGTAACAGCAGGTTGGAGTACCTATGCTGATTACCCCCTTTCCCCATCAAGAAATGCAAAAGGCACTGTTCCATATATCAACTGCTTCATCCCTAGGGCGTCGGCTAGTCACTTACAGTGACAATTATGGAGGATATGATTGTTTTAAATACTAAAATGCCTTTATATTCCATCAGTGAGTCGAAATTTTTGACTTCTTTAATTCATTAACCAAGTTTGAAAACTTCCGTATGTGTCCCTACTGGCCGTTTTAAGATGCTTTGCTACTAGGGATGCTTTGCTTATTTGCATTTGCAAATATTCGCGTAATTTGTGTCATTCGCATTGACAAGAAACGATGCTAATGTGTTTGGCGAACGCAATGGACTTTATACCCATATAAAATATATGCAATGAGAAAATTGAATTGACGAACGAAGCTTACCATACATAGCTTTAAAAATTAGCAAGCTGAAGCGGCAATGGGCCGGCCACATCGCTCGTAGGACCGATAGAGAAGATGGGATGTTCTTATGGGGAAGAAAGGTCCTCGAATGGCGATCACGTTTAGGCAAACTGGCAAAAGGAGCACAGGTAGCCTCTCCCCTCCTCCAGGTGGACCAAAGACCTGAAGAAGACAGCGGGAAACCGTTGCATTCAGAGGGCACAGGACCGGTTGGAGTGGTGCTATTTAGAGGAGGCCTGTGCCAAGCAGTGGACCTCAAATGCTCCTCAAATGGAAGCATATGGATAGATGGATGGAGTAACTTGAGAAACCTTGAGTTAGAGAAATCATAAGAAATAGGTACATCCTTTTTTGTTCTTGTATACTCTAATGAAAAATTTACAAAATTATATAATATCACACATATAGAGTTTCGGCCCATCGAATAAAACTTTTTTTCTGCCTATTACGGTTTAATAGGTAAGTAGGTTAATAAAAAAAGCCTTTCAGGCAATATTATCGCGGAATTGATACATTATAATATTTTAACGGGTATGATATGCAGTTTTGAATTCTTTTATAATTCTTTTTGCCGATATTTCGACCCAGTTGCATGGATCCTGGTCACGGCGAAACTGCGGTGGCGCCACCGTTAAAATATTAAAATGTAAAAAAAGCCCACAAATCAACAAAACTTTGAGTTGGTACTTTCTATTAGCACATGGAAAAATATTAGGTGTGAAGGAACGCTGATGGAAAATAGGCGTTAAAATTATTAAAAATAAACTGAGAACAAAGAAGGCTTAGTACAAAAGCCTAGAAAATAAATAAATAATATAATGACCCAGAATAATCTTTATTAAGCAGCATAACATAAGAGCAGCATAAGAGCAGCAGCATAAGAGTTAATAAAGAACAGTTGTTATTATTCCTTTTAGATCATGTTTTAGTAGTACAATTGAAAAGTTTTACAATTTAAATTATGCGCGCCATCCATTTGCTATCGATTACCCACTTGACTTTACCTACGTGGGCGTTACGTAGCTCGTAGTCTGAACACCTAACAAGGAGAATGCTGACCGGGCGCGCCCTACCGAAGTAACGCATAGACGTCGACATGTAAAGCGGTCAGGCCGGCCACTCCGGCCAGCCGATGACCTGGATCTGAGGGAAGCCCGACCGAAGTGGGGAGAGTCCGGTCCACCGGACCGTTTTCCGACTTCACTTGATTCACTTCACTCTTTCATAACTATAGCGTTGATACTTATTTTTGTTTAAATCGTAATTGCTTGTTTAACAACGTATATTTAATATATATTTGAGGTCATAAACATGAATAAGACGCTTCATAATGTGTGTGCGACACATAGAAATTATACTATGACAGTGTATATGTGCAATATTTTGTTCGGTTTCAACGTTCGCCATCTCCACTTAAAGACGGGTTTCCCGCCCACGCGACTTTATGGCGCCTGACCAGATCTGTAGTATCTGTACCCACATTTACACATAGTTATGTTACGGACATACGGAGTGGAGTAATATTTACTTGCTTAGAAACTGATGTATAGATAATTAAAGTAGGTACTTAAGTATTAAAATTGCAAACACATACCTACTTAAAAATGAATTATTTGTGATTAGGTATGTAATTCATCAATAGGTAATTATTTTTCGGCTTTCCGGCTATCTATAAAAGAAATATTATTTTTGTTATCCCATATTATTACCATTTTATTTGCTCAGTTTTCAGGCCCAAGGCAATTTATTAGGTATTATTGTACCGTAGACATATGGCGTCAACGGTATTTGTAGGCTCTTAAAATTTTGTTGACAGGTAATCAGAAAGTTGGTAGAGGCAGGAGGTATTTTAATAGTGGCTTGCGGCTCAAGGTCGTGATATGACGTCGTATCTCAGCAACAGGCGAGAACGCCAACTAAACAACGCAACAAGTGCCCGCGCCCGGCCCGGCGCCCCCGCGCTTGCCGTGCTATTAGCGAAATAGCAATGCTGCGCCCTATTATTGATACATTTGAAAGTATCATTATCCAAACTATCACCGGTTACAAATATACATACCTACCGCTTTTTGTCTTTTGAAGCTTTACTTTATCTAAGGCACACACAATAAAAATACCTGGCCCCTCAGTAGCATACTTTTACTAGGTACCTATATTATGGTTAGGTACATTACATAATGCGAGCATTAAACGATAGGATTCAAATTTAGAACTACCGTATAAACTTAATATTCATTCAAAATACCACGTAATTGGCGTGTATTATCTACTTCTCGCATGTTTCGCGATATTAAGTAGGTATCTGTGTTTGTGTCGGTGCTTCTCGTATCATTCGTTTCCCGGCCAAGAATCGAGTGATTATGTGCTATCGGCAAAGCGCGTGCGTCATCGCCTCCACACAAACTGATAAGCCGCCTACAGTTATCATTGCAAATAATATGTTTATACATTCATCTGACTAGAGTACCGAGGAAGTTTTGAGCTGGGTGTTATCATTACGCAGCTTAACAATCAAAAACGGACTTAGTATCTGCAATGATGCCATATTTGTCTAAAAGGATTATTGTTACATACTTATTATAAAGTATCTACTATTTAGACACTGAATTTTGATAAGGAGGTCTTAATGATAGCGAGTTCAAGTGATAAGTTAAATGTAGGAAAATGTCAACTAACCACCCGCAAGTTTAAAGAGCTAGTGAATGAATAATGAATAAAAAAACAAAGTTTGATTCGTGATTGATATTAACATAAAATAAGAATTATGCACGGCTCTAGACCAAGAGAATGTACAGAGAACGAAGGTATAACTACAAAGCCAATACCCGTTCTAGTCGAGCGCAACCGTTACGAAATCAGTGCTGCATGAAAATTACGCTGCGTCGCTATTGCTACTGCTACAAATACACAAAAAACACAAATTACTAATTCCGTAATCAATAATAATAGGTAGCTTGTTTGCATATAATGTAGGCACTTGATTATTGGGTTTCCCATCAATAAAGTTAACAATGAATAAGGGACTTATTATATTGTTACTGCTTTTGCAAATTTGGTTGCATTTCAAAAATATATATTATTTAGTAATTAAAATTATAAGCACGGTGTTAAAGTCCGTGCATAGATACGTATAAATAGATTACGAAGAGCGACCGATCCGGTTGCGGTGAAGGAAGGAGATAGATACAACGCGACATGAATCACTTCTCAGCGGGCGTATAGGGAGGCGCACGGTGCGGGCGCGGGCGGCGCGGGGAGTTCAGCGTATAGCCGAACGGAACGAAACGAACCAACGACAAAGTACAACTAAAAACAGTTGAACAGTCATCCGCGGAGTGGCAGCGTGCGTCGCTTGTTTCTGGAATTTACGTTCATCCAAAATATTACAGCGGATAGATAATATAAATAATTACATACACGTTGGTAATTGTTATACGCGAAAAAGAAAGTGGCGTTGTTGTAAGGTAGTGCGAGTGAGACGTGAGTGACGATATTGAAGGTGTGTGTGTGTGGTGGCGTGGATCGTCGCGCAATTATTAACGATGATTCACTTGCGCGCGGGTGAAATGCAGCCTATCGGACTTGTTGACATATGTTTAGAAGGGGTAAACAAATGATATCTAAACAACTCCTTGGATAATGGTGGACTGATTCATTACTCCGCGGCAGGTAAGACATCTCATTAATTTAATCAAAAACAATAACAGTGTGTACTACACTAAAATGGTTACGGAATTAAGGCACTGGGCAGCTATTTTGGCTAACCGAAATATATTTTCTCTCGTTTACATTCGATCGATGGGTCAAGGACTATAATATTTTGAGTATCGATACGGAAAAATGTCATTTGATTACGTTATCAATATTATTGTCGTATTATAATATTTTCTTATTCATTAAACCTCTTATATTAATGTTCGTTGGTTATATATTATGAGGAAAAGTATTACTTTATTTATTATATTATTTTGTTATCTTTTTGATTTTATTAATAGTTAAATTCTTTATGTATTGAGCATTTTTACTTTCATTTTATAACTTCATACAGCTATAGGTTCCTACAACGTATACCCATAGGTACGCTATAGCTTGTGAACTTGTAACTGTTTGACATCATATGAATACCTAATAATGTGTACATATAAACGTATGATACTTAATGTATAAAAGCTCAAATATATTTTTTATTGTGTAACACCATATTATTATTGCACATATTTAAACATTTTTGGTAAGTGGTAGTATAAGAAAAAAAAGTAACTGACAATTTGTAAGTGTGGGCCTATGCAAAATTTCATTTCTATGTTGTATGTCTCTTTTACTTATTCAAAGGAAACATTACTCTAAAAATATTAAACTCAGATCGACCTACATATATACCTAAAATATATACAAGCAAGCTCGAAATATAAACAATATAAACAAGCTCGAAAGCCGGTGTAAGTGCGGTGCGGCAACGTAAGGTGCTAGTGATAGGTGGAGGCAAAACAAGCTGGCGGCGTGCAGGCGGCCGACACAGGCGTCGCCAGGGCCGCCTGGCCTGGCGCCAGGCCGGCGGGCGGCGGCCGACCGCCGGGATTCCTTTGTCTCGTTACAACACCGATCTCCGCACTGCCGCACCGTCCTTCACGACATATCTACCTGCTGCATCTCATTACCTCTCATTACATGGGAAACCCCCTAGCGCAATAGACAGCGCTTTTATTTTACCTGCGATTATACCCATGACTATAGAACTTGGCATCGGAAAATATTCGTGCCAAAAACAATTCTTCAAAACATATTGCTTATAAAATCAGTAGGTATATATACTCCGCTGTTTGCAACTGGTTAATAAAAAACGCACACCAGTGGCGAGCTACAGAATCCGATATTAGTAGATCCGCCCGATCGCCGATGGAACGGGCAAGTTAAGCTTGTGTGCGTAGTGCGTACTGCGCTTATTTTCTGGCTCGTTATAAACGAGTAGAGCGGCTTGCCTGTCTTCGATTCTGAGAAATTGTAACGCCTTCTTGGAACGCAGCAACGCAGTCGTCCACGAATGCCTCAGAGTGAGCGCAAAGCGAGGTCGCCATCCGTACTGTACTACTACATGTATACGGATTGTGTTTAAATAAACACCCACACTCGCGAAACACTGTTCTCACATCTCACTCGCACCTCACGTTTGAATACAATATTTTTATTAACCTGTAGTGCAATGAGTACAAAGCGAAAGTTTGTTTAAAATAGGCACTTTACCTATGTATATTAAATTATTGCAATTAATGTTCGATGGAATTTAATTTTGATTTTTAGCGTGCAAGGGAATGTCCTTAACAGCTACTTAATATTTTCTAAAAAATACAATGTATACAATATTAAGTTAAAAATCATTACAGTGATGTATTAAACAGATGAACATGAAACAATTTATAAATTGTACACCGCGCGTAAAATCGGGGATACCCTTGTTCATTAGGCCGTTAGCGCGTGTTGGTAGCTACGTCACGGTGATGTCACGCCGCACACTCATAGACATAACATAACGCGGCACATGCGCCGTGGGTGAACTCATCCCCGCGCTACCTCGCCACCTCGCTGCGTTCACTAGTATTCACTACTTGTTGACGATACGATTCAAGCTAACACTTCTGAAACATATACAGTGATTTAAACGTAATCGTTGACGATATTTAGTAAAATAACGTTTCCTTTTATACAACTGAACTGAAACTGAATACAGCTAACTCAAATAATAATTATTATACAGTAAGAACTTACTAACATGTAAGTATTATTTGATCGATGATAAAAGTTAATATGAAGAGCAGTCAAATAAAGGTTTTAATAGTTTCTACATTATTAAACACCAATGATGTTACAATTGAAGATGAATAGTAAATCTTTTCACCAAAGAAATTTAAGGAAAACGATACCACTTGACCATTTCTCAGATAATGCACAGTTCAAATGTTTTTAGTCATAGACAAAACAATTATTTCAAATTATGGCGTTTCCTGGGTGAATAATATTTTTTTTTTTTGTAAAATACTATATAATACTATATAATACTATTAAATAATATATAATAGATATACCAGATTTAGTGGCAAATTATTGTACAGAATAAACCAACAAGTGCTGATAGTTTTTTTAACGCAGATGTAAACAGAAATACTTTAAAAACAAATGTTAAAATATATTGTATAAGTCATAAATAAGCTTATTCGTATATGAGTATTCGTATATGTATATAAAAATTATATTTCTTATATATACATGCGTCTTTATACTTATATCGTATATGATTATAAAATACTATTTAACCGACTTCAAAAAGGAGGAGGTTTTCAATTCGGTCGGTATCTTATTTTTTTGGTAATTATTGTTACTTACACTTAGTAGAGCCAAGCGAGTATCCGTGCATTGAGCTAGAGAAACTTATTATAATTATAAGTATGTACTTTAAATACTTAGTTTTCAGTTTTGTTATTATAAGAAAATAAGTAAATCTTGATATTATGTATAACAATATGTTTATCCTGTTTCAGGCATAAAAGTCGCGGGTAAGATGCCGCTGACACAAGAAAAACGTTTGGACAGTAATTTCTCCAATAACAATGATCACAGCTATCTACACAAGAAGTTTAAGAAAATGGCATCTACTGTGTCAGTTTTTCCTTCCAATACATCCAAGAGCGAGGAAAACAGACACAGGGAATCAAATGCTACTTGCAATTCTTCAATCTCAAATGGAAGTATTGCAGCAGCTCATCCAGAAATAGAAAAAATTAAGGAACAGTATGATAAGCAAATTGAAAATTCAGAAAGAAATGTACAAATTAATTTTAGTGATGAAAACTTTAGGTTAAGTGATGTAAATAATATTGTTCAAATATCTGGTAAGACCAGTTTTCCTGAAGAATTTCCAAATAAGACTGAAAATCTTGAAAATGATTTTATCAAGGATACTTACAGTGGTGGAACGGGCCGCTATATATGCCCTTACTGTAAGTTATCATGTGCCAAGCCTTCGGTTCTCCAAAAACATATCAGAGCTCATACCAACGAAAGACCTTATCCATGTATACCATGTGGATTTGCTTTTAAAACAAAATCCAACTTATATAAGCATCGAAGATCAAGAACTCACGCTTTAAGATTGCAAGGACCTGATTCGTCTACTACAATAAATGACGAAGATTTATCTGGTGGGTCAGAAAGTGACACATCGATACCGCCCACTTCTCTGTCTGACACTGGGTCAGACGCTTCCATAATTCGCATTGAAAATACGAGATCTCATGAATTTTCTTCTCCTGAATTAATAAATGATACCAACACGCCATCTATAAGCCCAAATATTGCTTTAAATGACAATAAATCAAAAACGATTTACAAACCCAAGTTTAGAGCAGCCTTTTATCAAGGCGTTGACGAAAAAGATAAGACAAAGAAAACGATTTCCACGAATGCCGACTTTCTTACGGAACATATCTCTAAAATTATATCAGATAATGAGGCCATTGTTGATGTTATAGAGACACCTTTACAAAAAAAATATGGTAAAATTAAACAAATTGCCGAGAGCAAACAATTTATGCTTGATAATGAAATAAGATCAGATGTAATACCTTTAAATTTAACGAAACATAGCAGCGAGGCTGATGGCACATTCAGAAAACGATCTCACTCAGAAAGTTTCTCTAATTTTGAAGATCAAAAACATCATTTAAACCCTGAAGGGTCAATCATAAAAGATCTATTGCTAAAAAATAAAACTAATGGTTTATCTAATGTTACAAGTGAATTATTAGATGGACTTGGACCACTTTATGTTTGTCCACTGTGTCAAATCATATTTAGAAGTGCAGACAATTTTGAAATACATAGGATGTATTACTGTAAAGGAAGTATCGCTAACAGTCCATCTATTAATATGATTCAAAAAGATGCTAAAAATGCAACAAGACCAGAAAATATATTCATGAGAAGTAATTCCATCAATGTTCGATTACCAGAAACTCAAGTTAGTACAGCTACTAAACTCAATGTTTGTACAAAATTGCAGTCCTTAAAAATAAAACCAGATAATCTTGTTATCACTAAATCTGAATATAATGATGTAATTGCACCTTTACCATCTCCAGGCCCTTTACTTGGCAATACTCGACTTGTGGATACTAGAGGGTCGTCTGATATTAATAGAAAATCGGACAATTTAAGAATAAGAACGAAAGATTCCAGCCCAAAACGAAAACCTGATAGTACATCAGAAGCGTATAGCCCCAGTATATCAGATATTGCAGGTCCACGTTCTGCAGATTTATATTTACAACCCAAGATAAGGTGTATGGACACAAATCAAATAACTTTGCGGTCAATTGAGGAAATTTCGCAGCATATGAGACACAGTTCTACTTCTCTGCAAATGTTTGGAGGCGAAGTTAAGATAGTGGATCATTCAGGAAGTACTACTACACTACGCATTGAGCCTAGCAAAAATCAACTTTCACCAATTATGGTACAACAAAATCTTTCTCCTTCGAAATTTGCAAATGACTCTGAAGCAAGCAGTGTGGTTGTAAGATCAGGATTACATTCCGGTGGAACAATCGTTCATAATCCTCCAACCCCAAAGGAAATAATAAGTACGCCACAACCTCAGACTCCCAGAATCACAATGTCAACTTCCACAGCTCAAAACTTGCTCAATATTCATGATATTACTCATTTTCAATTTCCACCTCTTAGTGCGATTACAGCATATAATCCTCTAACTTTACCTCCACTTAGCCCATCTTCATCACCCAATGGCGCTACTACAATCTTACACGGCGGAAAGTTAATTCCCCACGTGCCAGGGATACCAGGGCCAAATACACCAGGTGTTTTCGTGGGAAATTCTAACATATCATCGAAGTCGTTGAACGGCGAAGTACATAAAATTTCTTTACAGACACAAACCGATCATAATCAAGATTCGTTGCGGGTAAAAAGTCCTGCAGTAAAAACTTCCATAGTTTCTAGTGTTGAAAGATCTCAAAATGCAAAAAGTCCTAATATAAAACTATCCCACCTAGAGTTGGATAATTTTAACCAAAACAGAGATAGCACTAATCCAGATATCCCACATGTAACGGCATTACCTATAATTAAAATAAAGAATGTCGATGATACAGTTACATATACATCTAATGTAGTACGTACATCTACAGGCCGACAAGATGGAGGTTTAAAAAGAGGCTTAGATGGACTCCCTAGATCTCCCGTTTTAAAAGAAAATACAAATTATATTATGACCAAAAAGACTAAAGACTATAACCATCAGATTACGACGAAAAATATTGATATAAAGTCTGAGGCCAACGAAATACGTAACTTTAATTTTGAAAACTTAATAACTAAAGCTGAAATATATAATAATCAGATCCAAAGCTCATCTGAAGTTCAGAAAAATACGAATGCGCTTGAAACGGACCACAATTCAATTCCAAATGAAAGATCTGAAACGTCATATTTCCAAAAAAATGTAGTAGCCAATTCGAACGCAGAGGAGAGAAAACCAAAATTTTTACGACCTTCAACTTTACCTCTAAAGCCTGGTACATTTACACCGAAAAGACACCATGGTATAACACCAAATGCGAATACGATGCCATTGGTGTCTCCAGAAACGCCTCGTCCCGCTAAGGCTTACGGGCAATTATATTTAAATGGAAATGCCTATACGTACTTAGGTCTCAAATGCTCCACTAAAGTCTTCTACTGTACAATTAATCGCCCACAACCAACATATGTACCAAATCAACATTTTCTGTCTATGTACAGTAATTGGCAGGTAAATAAAGCATATTAACAAATAAATAATAATAATACAATGCTGAATTGATGATTGTGACATGAATGCATGAATATGTTTACAGTTATTATCAGAGCTGACGCCAGACCCGCTGGGATTGTCAGCTTCGTCTGCTATGTCTCTATATGACTCACGTCATCGACCGCAGAACGTGGCCGTCTCTGTAATCAAACAGGATCTTATATTGACTCATTCATCGCAATGGAATAAAAATGTAATTAACGACAAAAAGGTAACAATGTGTAACTTTTATCATATTATCATATCATATTTAACTTTCAATTCATGTAAGAGACTGGTACTTAGACTTTTCAAAATAATATGAAATAGTTTTTGTTCTTGATTAATTTAAATTCACTAACATTACTATAACTTATGAAAAAAAAAATGGAAGAAATGACGATGAGTAAATCTTTATGTTATATAAACTAAAAATAAACAATAATTTATTTTCAGATTATTTCGGCAGTAGATGCTAAAAAAGTCGAAGATGCTAAAAATAACCCCTTCGACAGTACTACAACACCAAAAAAGGAATTAACAGGGGGTTTTGAGAGCAATGAGGAGTATACATACGTTCGAGGTCGAGGCAGAGGGCGTTACGTATGTTCAGAATGTGGAATCCGTTGCAAAAAACCTTCAATGTTAAAGAAACATATAAGAACACACACAGATGTACGGCCGTATACATGTGTACATTGTGCTTTTAGGTAATTTTCATTATTTAATTCTTTTCATTATTTTTCTTTTTCATTCATTACCTAATAATACTAAAGATACATATTGTCTGTGGGCTGTGTTTCATACAATATTTTACCTAGGAATTTATTTAATTTACAGTTTTAAAACCAAAGGAAATTTAACAAAACACATGAAGAGTAAAGCTCATTACAAGAAGTGTTGCGAATTGGGCATAAATCCTAACGAAGGCAATGATGGCGAAGGCGTGGAGACTACTCAGTGTTCGGGCGAAACAGATGACGAAACCGAATCGGACGGCGATGAAGGGAACGAAGGCGAAACAGAATCAAGCGGTAAGTTTGTGTCAAATACTACATTATATTCATACTTGTATTGATATGCATTTATCTAATGATGTCTTTGCCTTTTGGAATAGCATGCATACTTTGAAAATGGGCCTTAGATTATTAAGTCATTAAGCGCTTCGTCTTCTTAGGGATTTGAGGCCAAATTTTAATGTTTGGTCAACATTTATTAATTAATTTCTACGTAGGTATTGAACAGTACGACGAGTGCACAATACGTAGAATTAATGTTAAGTTTCTAGTCTTACATAATTAACTATGGGGACCCCACTTGAAAGTAAATGTAAAATTGTAAAGCGTGTAAAATCTGTAGTCATAATCTATGAAATGGGTTTGGTACTTGGTAGATCGTAAGCTGATCATTGATTACCAATATGTTACTAGTAATTTAGTTAACATTAAATCGTCTGATCAACATATAACGCAATACAACCCTGCAAGGTATTAACCTAGTCAATATTTGATGGTGCACTGCCATTTTTAATCAGATGAGATTTCCATTTTCTATTCCAGATACAGAAATTTATAAATCGCGTTTGCCAGAACATGAAGCTGCTCACTGTTTGTTGTCCTTAGGGGGCAACAGACCTGCCACATCTGCTACACCCGGTTTAATCACCAGTGCTAGACCCTCAACATACCCTTATACTCCGATCGTAATGGATAGTGCCACCATGGATTTTATTCCAGAACTATCACAAACTATAAGAAACGTAGTTGATACGGGAGTAGATAGTGAAAACGAGCCGATGGATTTGAGCAAAACCGACTTAAAAATTTCTAGTAATATACCCGAAATACCAACGGCTAGAGAATCGAGTGTACTTGCATCCCTTGCATCAAACACCGCTAAACTGCCTCAACATCCAAGCCAGTGGTCTAATGGCGAACCTATGTTGCATACGTATTTGACAGAAAGAGCACTCTTAGATTCAAAAATTAAACAGAGTCAAGTTACGTGTAATTTAAGCAAAATACGTAAAATTGAAATTCAAAACCCCATGTTCAAAGAAAACGACGTAGAAAATGTGTCTGTAACTAAAACGAGTCCTATAGTGACACATGGAAATGATAATAACTTGAAGAAGGTGTCTACTGCAAAAGAGGATACACCAAAATCCTGTGAGGATTCTCCATTGCCGAAAGCTGTCCCCACTGAAGTTAAAAGAGCGCGCACACCTAGTTCTGGTTCTGAAAATGCAAAACATGTAGTCTCAGAATATTTAAAACATGCAAGAATAAATCTTATTAAAACACGTGACGAAACATTACAAAACCAAGTGGATAATTCGAGTGATGACAGTAACGGTGCAAAAACTACGGAAGAAAAAGCCAAGTTAGAAGATCCAAATGTTTCAGAGGATGATTCAATGAAGTTTCCACCATTGGATCATGACCCAGTCGCGCGTAAAGTTGTCATAGGCGTTGGAGGTGTGGCGTTTAAAGTAACCAAAGGAAAGGAGTTCGAAAGTGCCCAATCCTATTCGCCGGGAAGACTTATGGAAGATGGCCGAAGAGTTTGTGATTTCTGTAACAAAACGTTTACCAAGCCATCCCAATTGAGGTTGCACCTTAATATACATTATATGGAAAGACCATTTAGATGTAGCGTTTGCGCTGTCAGCTTTAGGACAAGAGGACATCTGCAAAAACATGAACGCTCTGGTTCACATCATAATAAAGTTTCAATGACGTCCACATTTGGTGCAGCGACATCGTTTAATCCACGACCTTTCCGTTGCTCAGATTGTAATATAGCGTTTAGAATACATGGACATTTAGCCAAACATTTAAGAAGTAAAATGCATGTCATGCGACTGGAATGTTTGTTTAAACTACCTTTTGGTACGTTTACAGAAATAGAGCGTGCAGGTGTGAGTTTAACAGATATCGATACGACTGATTGCGCTAGCTCCTTGGACAGCTTGCAAACGCTTGCGCGAAAACTGCACGAGAAAGACCCTACGAAACTGGAATACCGCGAGCCTAACGGTACGATGGCAGCGATTCCTTCTGCAGGCAGAGACTCATCGGAAGATGAAGACATCGCAATGCCTTCGGAAAAGACATTTGAAAGTGAAAAAGATAGTGAGATAAAAATAATTGAACCTAGTGATGTTCAAGATCCAGAAACACGAGTTAATTATAGTGCCACAGATAATTAGTGCCAAAATTATATTAAGTAGAATGTTTACGTGCAATTTTGTTTTTTTTTTTATTTTTAATTTAAGATTTAATTATTCTTACTGGGGTTTGACTTGAAAAGTGTGAAAACAAAATGATGCGCTTTAATTATATACATATATTATTTCAATGTAATTGTGAAGTGTCTTGTAAATATGTATCTCAAAATTAATTAACGTTGTTATATTTGCTTCCATTATAAGGCTTACGTATCGTTACATAAGTAGATGTAAGTAGAAATAATGGAAATTGTTAAATGTTCGTAAAGAAAAGTCATAAAAAGATATTAAGTCAAATTTGTCTAAAATATTCGTACAGAAACGTTTGAGGTCCATTTATAGGTAAAAATGCTTCAAATATCAAAGAAACATATTTCAAAATCTTTTAAAATCATAAGTACCATTACTCTTTTGTATGTATTTTTATAAAATATATACTACAACATATTTACACTGAGTAACATCTACTTCCAAAATCTTTTATCTTAAAAATAATTGGCATATCAACTTCCGTAAACGAAATTTAGATAAACATAAGATCCTTGAAGAGTCTTCCATATCGAAAATAGTACTTGTGCTAGATACATGTTTTATACTAGTTACTCTTCGATTGGGTAAATATTTGACTGGCGTGATTGAGTATAACTCTATACATGGGAGTGACGTGCACCTTGCGTCACTTAATTTTAGAAAATAAAAGCGCTTTTTCATAAAGCAATCTACCTACTTTTATTGTGATTTCTCATAATAAAACTTTTTACGATTTAATTCCTTGTAACGTCATGATATGAATGTGTAAGTATACGTATTTATCAGCATAATTGATGAATAAGATATTATTAAGTAATACAAGGTTTGTGTAATAACTTCATACGTATGCACTATATTATATTACTGTAAAAGGTATATCATGACCCAACTATTTTTTAAATACTTGTATCGAAAGTCAAGGCCAAATTAAGAGTATATTAATAAGCTTCAAAACATATCACTTATTAATGCAATTTTGTATGTTACAATAAAATTCGAATGTGATTGTACTCACTTTGTACTACTTGTAATGTGGAATAATGTATCCAATGCGGGGCCTGGTATACACACAACCGGATTTTTTATATACACAAGTCATTAAAATGTATAATACGTGAAAATACATATACCCTCTATGATCCAACAAAATATTTTAACACTTATCATATTGTACCAATTACATAACATAATTTATATACAGCCTAATACTTCAAAATATGGGTGTATAATTTAATATTATAATAAGATAAAATTACATATAATGTATTAAACTCGTTTTAGAAATGTTAGCATCATAACGCGGTTACATTATGAAGTATAGAAAGCATTCAGTTTTCGTGCGAATGTGAAATGTGTACACGAACATGTCACTTAATTGCAGTGACATTATTTTATAATTTTGTTTTCTAAATAGAATGAATAAAAAACTTCTAATCTATTAAAACATGGGATATGATCTGTATGCCAAATTTAAAATTACATCTGTTTAAAACTTTTTTGAAATATTTGTTATTCCGATCTCACTTAAATAACTTATCGCGGAACGTCTTGACTATCTATTTTTCATTCTATCAAAATTAACGAAAAGAAGTGCATATCTAATTATTTTTTTATAAATCATAGCTTTTTTGTATTAAATATATGTTCCGTATGAAGGTAAAAGTAAAATAAAACGCAAATAATAGAATAAATTGAAACTGAATTAGACATTTTTTTCTTTATTTTCAAAAATATATTTTGTGTTGTTATTCCTACGGTATCACTCAGGATATCGCTAGAATAAAAACAAAATATAGTGAGCAAAAATCAACAAGTATCTATTTTTTCTTAACCATATATATAAGAATAATACACCGTATTATGTTACATAAACTATAAATTTTAGATTGGTACCTATGCTATTTTCACGAATTATTATCCATCAAATGAGTGGAGACCACACATGGAAAGGGCAAATGCAAAAGCAATGCATGCATTATTATTATTACATTTTCCCTTGTTATACATTGCAAGATGTTTGTTATTTTGTATGCATCTTTTGTTTGATGTAAAAAATAAATGTCAGTTGTCAAATTGTCTTCCAAAAATAAACGCTTTCACACTGGTGTAAGATCCTATTTCTGTGTTGTCCGAACTTTAATGGACATATACAGTCTAGCCATTACACACATATTTAAATGTATTGGTTAAATATAAAATGTGTGTTCAACTATAAAATATAGAATCCATTTTTGACTGAGCGACATTGTCACCATTGTGCAACATAGTTCTTTTATAATTTATGTAATTACTTCACTAGCAATGCTATTTCGTTTTTGGCTAAAAACGGCTACTGAAAAAATAGTTTTGAAATAAGCAGGTCTTTGTACTATTTCTTTTAAATGTTTGTATTTTTTTCATTACACAATGTACAAAAAATTGTAAAATTAATCGATAATCCATAATTCAACCACATAAATACTAAATATTGTCAAGGAAATTATTATTTTTATATCATGCGGCATTCTAAATGGTGAACCAGTATTCATAGCAAGTAATCAATTTTACGCGAATCTTAATAAAGACATTTATGCCCAGTTACTATTGATAATTGAATTGCTTGCATAATTACTTGAACATTTGTTTGTGACTGTAATGATTTAGGAAGTATTTTAAGTAAATAAGAACTTTTTTAACTAGAAACCTAAACTTAGACAAAGGAGTATCTTTGGCTGTGTGTATTTCTTCATGTTACTTGTACTTTGCTTATAATTGGCAGCTTATATATTCATAACATTGGCCTTTATTATTTAATTGGCAAATAACTGTTCATGTTGAAAGTGAGTTAAAATATTGCAAAAAAAGATTCACTGATGTATATATTTTTATTAAAAATAGAGTGTTATGTAATTGTAAATATTATACATAAAATATTTGGTGAAGTTATGAAAATAAGTGATTAGAGTTTTACTTATATATACAGTTATTATATATACATATTTATAAGGTAAATAAAATACAGGCTTGTCAAATATTTACCCATTTATTGTTTACTATACAAACATTGTATTGATGAATATTTTACGATAAGATTAAAGTGAATGTAAAAGGTATATAGTGTTTATTTATGTCCTTAACTTCATGTTACCGAGCATCAAACACAACCACTGAAATCTTCATTAAAGAAATCATTGTTTTATTCATGACACAGTAATATGGCAATAATAAAAACAGTATTATTGAGATAAACAGTATATATAAATATGCAATAATAAATAAGTTTCTCTCTCCCATTTGTTTTGTTTGGTATTATTGGCCATTGTCCAATTTTAATAATATCAATGCAAAAAATTGTTTCACATTGATACCTGTTGGAAATTGATCTAATATAATTCATCTTTTCTCAAGAGCATGTCTGAATATTCGAAAATTTCGAAGAGACATTACCAAAACTTAGACACACTTAAATTTAGCAGTTGGTAGAGACAACATAGATTGACCGAGGAGGTACCACCGCCATACTTATTTCTAGCATGAAGCAGTTGCAGGTGTGGTTGCTGACACACTTTTATATGAGGTGACCATCTTAGTCCTCGAGCGGTGCAACATATCTGTGGTTGACTTCAGATAGAACCCATATTCTGTGTGCTCATAGATGTCCATGGGTAGCAGCAGCCACCAGGGTGGACTGCTTGTTTGCTACTTCAATCATATAAAAAATCAAATAAAACAAATCAAAAAGGATACATCTTTTTGTTCTCTTCTTGTACATTATTCTGTAACCACATTCTCTGCATCTGATGGGGTCTCTTGGTTTTATTTCATTCTCTTTATGACATTCTGAAAATATTAAATTTACATATAAATAGCTATAATAACAATTACATATAGGATATGTAAATAGTTTGTCTTGTCTAGGGCCTTATGATGTAAAAGAGCTTTATATATATAGTATTAAATCTTATTGTTTTACGTTTAAAGTTATACTTGAAATATATTTCATGAAGTTTATCGGATTGTCGAGCAAAATATTGCATTTTTTTTATTCTATCAAGTTAAGACTTTAAAAAAGGTATTATAGCTTGAGGAGGGCTACATAAAAACGGCTTAGTATTCAAGACAATAACAATATTGATATTATTTTAAAGTTATCTACCTTTAAATATTATTATCAAAATGAATTATATTCATACTGATAGTTCAAAAAACTTAAAAACACATAGCATGAAATATATTTATTATATTTCATATTTGTAAAAAAAATCTGCCCATTGTAACATCACACCTTTGTTCATAAAAAATATAACTCAAAATTTATGTTTTACTAGTTTATCATCTAGATTGTTCACCTTATAGTATAAACTCACAAAACATAAATTTTGGGTTATTTCCTTTTATGTCTATAAGTATATGCACATGCACAACATATGCATGTGAAACATGAGCTTTGATGTAAGAACACTAGTTGACTGACACTTTTCGTAAGAAATGTTCTTAATAAAAATCTTCTGCACCAAGAATGAGAGGGATGGGACATTCCGCGCGAGAATGAACTACAAGCTGGAACTAACTCCAGCTTAAAAAGCAGACAATAGCTAAAAAAAGACCCAAGACAAAGACCCAGGAAACGCTTAAAGGTCTGAGTAGAGGAACATCATATGACAATGGAAAGAAAAACAGATTGGATGAGGGTAGCAATGAATAGAGCTAAGTGAAGCGAGATTGTTAAGGTCAAGACCGGCAAAAGGTTGTAGCACCATAGCGAGTAGGTTCAAAAAACGTAATTTTTCTCTGAAGACTAAGAAAATACGTCACCTCCACAAACGTAGATCATAGGAACTTTAGTAACAGAATCTTTGTTGCCTGTGTCTGCCATATTTTGGTCTGTTTATAAAACGTCCGTATCCGAATACTTTATGTACTGTGTTAACCTGTAAAACTAAGAAAATAATACAAAATTATCATCACATATACCTATTAGCACATACAAAAATACAAGTTTATTCAGTTTTAAAAAGGAAAAAGTGGAATAGAGTTTCAATAGAACAGCACAATTATCATCAATACATACAAACGAGATCCGTATCCGGCGTTCAATTGTTGTGCCAATTTATTTTAATCTATTTGTTTGGTATTTTTCGGCATCATTATTTAGACGGCCACAGAATGATTTTATGACTTGACAATCTTGACATGTGCATCGTGCTGTGATGTGCTTCAATTTCAAGCAGGGTTACCAACTCTCAAAAATGTATCCCCATAATAAAGCTTCAAATTGAAGCAGGTGCTATGTTTCCCCGACGTAGTGATGACCTTTTTTTCTGGTGTTGCTATGTTCTTCATCGTAGCACTTGGCGGAAGATATCGTCCTCCGATCTTAAACTCTCCGGGCATGATTATAAAGCCTGGAGGGAGATTTTCTTTTAAAAACATAAAAAGTACCCCTAACAATAGAATACCCCTAAAAGATCCCATTCTACTTTTTCTCCCTAAATTTCAAATTAGTCAAACCGAGCTTCCAATTCAAAATTGGCTTATCTCCAGTCAACTCGAACTAAATTTCTACTAACTCTCTGCAAGGTTTGTAATAGTTGGTAAAAATATTTGACGAAAAATAAATCCTTGATTGTTTAAATTCTACTTAATAAATTTAAATATGATTGTCCGTTGGGTCAATCATAGACATGCAGAATAGATTTATCTTATACATGTATTAGCATATTTTAGATAAATCTGTTCTACAAGTTTATAGTTTTAAAAAGCAATTTTATTTAAAATGGTGAAAACGAAACCATAAAATTGGTACTCAGTTTTATCCAGATTACTCGTGTTCCATGAATTTCAACTCGAGTCGTTTGTCTCGAGTTCTACTCGAGTTGTTTGTCTCGAGTTGGCTTCTTCAATTCTGCAGATTATATTACACGTCACGTCGGGTTTAAGTTGTATGTTCTCACGCCGCTAATGTCATAAGGTCGTAATGGACAGACTTGGTTAGCCGTCTGCATGGATATACTAGACAATGAAGAGTATTTATATAACAATAATAAAAAAATATTACGCTTTTCAGATTTTTGCGATAAAACAAGCTTTCATTTCATATCCATATTGTTAATGATAAAAAATACGTGCACCCCTTTTTTCTCTACCGCTAGCGTCAAATTAATATTTTCATAGCTTATGTCACTTACACAACAGTTATTTCAAACGACATGTCATATACGTTATAAATCTGTGTAGCCGGTTTGGCTGTAGCGCCTGTCAATTATATGAACAAACATTCCTATATACACACCAAACATCTATACGGTCGAAAAACATCACCATACTTTTGACGCAGTCGGATACAAAGCATTGACGTGTCGTTGGGTGTTGCCTAGAAACACACTGCATAGGATGCGTCGGGTGGTGTGTTTTCCCCCACTACCGTCAACACGCTGATCCGGATCGACTAGATGTTGTCGCGTGTGAGGGCGTGTCGTCGCGTTGGGTGTTGTGTATATGTTTCTGACCATAATAATTATATGGAATTGATTAGTACTGACACGCGACGCGTCGGGTGGCGTGGCGTCGGGTTTTAATAGTATGTTTCCGCCTTTAAGGGGGTTTTTATGGAGGCTTTAGGGGGATACATTTTTGAGAGTTGGTAACACTGCATTATTTTCTCTTTACTAGGGATAGCGATTCTTACCAAAAAAGATCGATTTTAAATCGAGTCGAATCGTGACAAGATGAATCGACTTACACAAAACTCGAGGTCAAAAAGATCAATTTCTAAAAAAAATATTTTTTTCACATCACAATAAAAATATAAATTCATATCCATAATATTAGGCTAAAATAATATTAGGAAATTAGATTTTAACAATTATTTTTACTACCATAATACTTTCATTGTAAAAAAAAAAAAAAATTACCTGGTCATCAAATCAGGTAAAAGATATATTTTTCAACACATTACTTATATTAAAAAGTTAATAAGATAAGAAAACAGGTTATACTTCCCAATACTTAATTATCTATTTTTTTAAAACAATAGTCTGTACAGTCTACTGTATTATGTCTGCATCCCGATGGGACAACGAGCTCAGAGGACTCCAGTTGTGTTGCTTTGGATATCCCGAGGGCCGAGTATGATCATAGGAGGGTTCGTACAGCATTTGTACGCTGACTAAGCGACTAAAACTTCGTCCCTGTAGCTCCGGGATCAGATTAGGGCTACGGCATCCCCTGCCTGTCGTAAGAGGCGACTAAAAGGGGCTTCCGGGGTTGCAGGCGGCTAGAGTGGGAGCTCGAACAGGCGATCCTGAGAAGGACGGCGGTATATGTGGTCGCATACCGTCGTAAAGACTAGACGGGGCGAGGCCCAGCCGCCTATCTGGGAGGAGCCCGATGGGGCAACGCGCTCAGAGGATTCCGGTTGCGGTTGGACCGAGTTCCCAGAGTCTTCTTTATAGCGCCGAGGAAGGCCACCGGCGGGGGGTTTTAGTGCGGTAAAAATTGGGATTTTTACCCAATAGGGATAACCCTGCGTCGCTCCCACGGCGTCGGGTACCTTTTGAAGGTTTCCCCCTCGAGAACAAAAAAAGCGACTAAAACTATATTACGAATACGTTAACTGATTTTACTTGATTAAAATATAATTGAAATAAAATCAGCAGTTGATTTTTAAAAAGATAACGGGTGCTTGACTATTCTGAACGTAAACAATAATGTAATAGGACATAACACTAGTTAAGCACGAACACTTCATCAAGTAAGAATTCCACATAGTTATTTGGACGCTCATTAATCAATGTGTTTCTGACAAAACCGAAAAATCGGATGTCGCTATTACAGGGTGAAATATCTATTCATTGAATCGATTCAGTACTACATATCGATTTAAAAAAACGATCTCTTAGGCTCGATAAATCGATTCTCCGATCAATCGATCTCGATCGCATCCTACTCTCTATTTTGCTGCGTAAAAGTCAGTCTGACTTTTCCTTCTGACAAATTAAATTTATACCACAAATATTGGTAAAATAACAATGCATTTCTTAGACAACTTCGATCCTGAAACTTCAGCGCGAGAACGGAGAAAGATAAATCGTAAAAGTTACTTTATGAAGTAAGTACATATATTAACGATATGGATATTTCTTGTTTAGAATTTTTTAACGGATTTTATTCAAGGCAAAGGACATAAGTATTTATTAACAGTATAACTTTATGATTACGTTGCAGTCGCAAATGTAAGAGAATATATAATGAGCGTGGACAAATAGCAGCAACAGGGAAAGACCTGTGCGATTGCTTGGACGATTCTTGCCCTGGGTGCCATTTTCCCTGTCAAAAATGTAACTCCAATAAGTGTGGGCATGAGTGCAGGTAAATTTAAATACTAAACCATAATATTTTTCATGTTAAAAGCAGATATTCATTACGTACTTTATTTTTTTGTGTCACATTTCATCATTCTCATGACATGGTTTTTTATATGGGCTAATAAAAATGGAATAAATACCTGTCTATACATTTTGTTTCTTGTATTTTCTTATTTTTATTTTCAGAGTGAACAGGAACTGGATGTATGATAAAATTGAAATTGAAGGAAATGATTTTGTAATAAAGAATGTATACAAAAACAAATAATGAATTAAATCAGTAGAAATTTATCAATGCTGTTCATTTGCAAGAAGTTTAAAGAAATATTCGACTTCCAATTCCCCATCTTCTGGAAGATCAGTGCAGTGTACTGCATTGTGTACGATATTTTTTCCATAATGTGCTCTTATTGAATCTGGGTATAACTGACGGCAGAGGTCCTGTGTGGGATGAAGGAAAATCAAAATTGTTTTATGGGTTTGGTTATTAAAATTGTTAAAAGCAAAAATTTACTATCGCAAAATTTTACTAATGGACTTTGATTTAAATTATGTAGAGGTAATAAAGATGTATGATTGGATCTAATCTTGTATTATTAAAAACATTTAAAGTATGTATAGTTAATGTCCAGCTTAAAAATTCACAATTGCTAAATCTTCTGCATTACTATCCACAGTCTAAAAGGTGAGGTGGAAACAGTAAAAAAAGAGATTAAATTTTTCTTATATACTCTTTTTAACTGGTATTACATTTAGGTTGAATACACTACCTGGGTTGTTATCATTAGCTATTTTAGAATGTTCCGTTTTAGCGTACCAGTTATTTAGCTCTAACAACTTACTGGGTCTCGTGGTCCACATAATTTCCTGAATTCACAGACTGCATTTAAACTGTCATCATTACATTTAACTTCTAATGCAATGCACTTTCCTTCTGCAAGGTGTATGCACATAGCCTGAAATTATTTCAAATGGAATCCATCATGTCTAAGATGAAAAGTGAACAATTATATATTTTTAAGTCAAGTTAAAAGATATACCTCAAATTCTGGCACAACTCCCTTATATATCTCGTAAAATTCTTCAGCATTTGCTAGGTTCACAGAAAACATAGCAATAGCTGAAATGTAGAACTTATCTGAGGTTGCTATCTGTTCAAGAATTGCTCCAACATTGCCGTCGATAATCGCATGAGGCTTGATCACGCAACATGTGCAGTTTGTGAGGGTCGCCCGATAGAGGATCCTTGGTAAACCATTTTCATATCCAAAGAACAGTTCCAACATCTTGAATATCAAATTATATCTAAGCAACTAAATTTATGTGTAAATACTAATAAGTCGGGGGACTAGAAACCAAGCAGTGATAGCTTAATAGGTGAAACTTGCCCTCTCTCGATCGGGAGGTCCGAGGTTCAAATCCCAGGCATGTACCACAGGTTTTTCTAAAATTATGCGCGTATTAAAAATTAATTATCACTATTTTTCGGTGAAGGTAAACGTGAGGAAACCTTGAACATGATAAAAGTGGCCCATGAAGTCTACCAATTCGCACTTGGCTAGCGCGTTTGGAATAAATAGAGTGAAATTAGGCGACGAAAAAAAACAAAAAGTCTGTATGGACTGAGGTTTATCTTCTCGCCTATGTTAGAGGCGAAGGGACGGTGGTGAGCAGACAATTCGCTCATTCGTTATTTGAGGAGAATCAATACTATTTTTTTAAGACTGAAGTAGCTAAAAAGCATGCAATCTACCACGCTATTAAAACGCAGGTAAGTGGCCACTGCCGTCTCTAAAAGTCTCAAGTTAATCACAGATGCATCGGTGAAGGTCGCTCCAGCAGGAAAGTAGCACGCAGAGTGATATGAGTGGGACGTATAATTAGTGCCCAATCTGCTGTAAATGTGCGCCAAATAAAAAATTTGTGCGTGTTGTAGTTTTTGAAATAAACGGAAAAAACGATTCCTGCTGGGGTAACGTTGTTCCAGCAGGAAAATTCTAAACGAAAGATCGGAGAGTTTAAAATTGCATATGAGCAGAGAGCTTATATTTGTGCAAATTTGTGCGCTAAAAATATAATTTGTGCGTCTTCAGGTTCTCGAGATATTGCGTTTCCTGCTGCGGTAACGTTTTGCAAAATCGCGTATCTAAAAGACTATTGTATGTGCGCCTGTAGAATAAACATGTACAAATAGCTCTTAATTTGTGCGTATTTGTGACAAAATTAGATTTAAAAAAATACTTATAGTTTTCGAGTAATCACGGTTTTTTCAAAAATCCAAACAGTGTCATAGCTCCTAAATAAGAAAACATATAAGGTCACTGAAAACTGCATTCGGTCCGTCTTGGCGTGGTTAATTAGCACAAAAAAAATCAAAAGTGCACATACGTGCGTTTTTGGATAATATGAATTAAAGTCAAAAAACGACGTCCTACCTTTGACGTCACCGTTCAAGAAACTGGCTCAACCTAAGATGTTTGGGCATTAACCAAAAATTAGTGCGTTTAGTCAAATAATATGTAAGATAAATATCCAGTGAGAAATACTTCGCATTAAGTAAATATAAACAAAAAAACAAAACAGACACAAACGCTGGTTATACGACCAAATTCGAATGACTATAAAAAAGCGGGGATTTTATACATGCTAATAACCTTCTTAACTTTACACACTAACCGATTAAAACTTAGTATACTCGAGTACACTGAAGTAGAAAATAGAAAATAAACTTTTTATTTGTGCGGTAGATTTGTACACGATGAAGTACATAATAAAAAGGAGCTTAATTGCTACTTGGAATATTATTAGTTATCTTCATTCCAAATTTAATTAAAATACATTCAGCACTACAATTCAGCATACATTAGGACATTTACATTAATAATATGATAATAGTCTTAATTTTTTAATTGGAAACTGATCTGTGATTTTAAATTATACAAGATACAAAAATATAAAGTGTGTGTGTGTTTATGTACACGCGTTCGAAGTTATACTTCTTTGGCTTAATATAATATACAAATCTTTTTAAAAGTTTTATGTGTCGCATAATTCTACGCTTGGAGAAAAAACGACATTAACAGTAGAAAAAAACTAAAATGTTCACGATAGTTAACTTCAGGGTGTCGGATTTACTTGTCGGTGTGCGCGCGCATCGTAAGACTCTTCGTAAGACTATTTACTCTCATCATTTTTACCTAGCGCGCCAAAAGAAGTATAACTTTAATAACCTTAAGGAACTTATTGCGTTCGAATATTTTACTTAAGATTTTTCTGTGATCTTATTTAAGAATCAAAATTAAAGAAAATATAAATAAGAATTTTCACACATACTAGGTCTTTCATTTGATAATTACACGATCAATTTATTATATTTTGTAATTATTTCCCTAAAGATCGTATAATTAATCACCAATAAACGTTTGAGCGTGACAGTACCTGCAATAATACGTTCAAGAAAGAAAGGTCATTAGTATATATGAAACCTCCGCTTTTTTGTAGTCATTCGAATTTGGTCGTATAACCAGCGTTTTGTGTTACTATTTTGTTTTTTGTTTATATTTACTTAATGCGAAATATTTCACACTGGAATTTTATCTTACATATTATTTGACTAAACGCACTAATTTTTGGTTAATACCCAAGCAGCTTAGGTTGAGCCAGTTTCTTGAACGGTGACGTCAAAGGTAGGACGTCGTTTTTTGACTTTAATTCATATTATCCAAAAACGCACGTATGTGCACTTTTGATTTTTTTTGTGCTAATTAACCACGCCAAGACGGACCGAATGCAGTTTTCAGTGACCTTATATGTTTTCTTATTTAGGAGCTATGACACTGTTTGGATTTTTGAAAAAACCGTGATTACTCGAAAACTATAAGTATTTTTTTAAATCTAATTTTGTCACAAATACGCACAAATTAAGAGCTATTTGTACATGTTTATTCTACAGGCGCACATACAATAGTCTTTTAGATACGCGATTTTGCAAAACGTTACCGCAGCAGGAAACGCAATATCTCGAGAACCTGAAGACGCACAAATTATATTTTTAGCGCACAAATTTGCACAAATATAAGCTCTCTGCTCATATGCAATTTTTAACTCTCCGATCTTTCGTTTAGAATTTTCCTGCTGGAACAACGTTACCCCAGCAGGAATCGTTTTTTCCGTTTATTTCAAAAACTACAACACGCACAAATTTTTTATTTGGCGCACATTTACAGCAGATTGGGCACTAATTATACGTCCCACTCATATCACTCTACGTGCTACTTTCCTGCTGGAGCGACGTTCACGATGCATCGCTATTCTCGAGGATTAAGATGGTCGCCTCATTTAAAAGCGATAGAAATAGTTGTGAAAAAGGTAGCTGTTACCCGATGGAACCATATACGTTCTACCACCTTACAAAATAATGTATTTGTTGGACGATCCGCGTGGTGGAGCGGTTACCATACCGGTCTGACGTGCAATGGGTCAGGGGTTCGATTCCGGCCAGACAGGTATCTGAATAATGAGTTTAGATTCCTGTTCTGGGTCTGGGTGTTTGTGTATTCGCCTTGTGTGTGTTAATGGTACCCATGACACAAGAGAAAATCCTAGTGTGGGGCTATGAGTGTAGAAAGCGTCTGTGATTCTATTTATGCAATTAGAACCTGAGTAGCGTCCTCTAAAGTGTTACAGCCATGTGCGACGTTCCTCAGTTTGTTCTCGCCGTATAGTTTGCGAAGAGTGCCAGGCGCCGCGTCTGCGGGATCCGTAGCACCCAAACAATGGCGCCATTTTGATACTGCGTTGGGCGCAACCAATTCTAAACCGATAACCTCACCAGCAGTCACGTAATCTATTATAATTCTGTAAACAATTGGTCATTTATTTTTTTTCAATTAAAAAAAAATCTATTTGACGCTATATTCAATTAAACGGTACACCAGCAAAAAAGCTCTTTGTAGACACAAATAGTCTACAAAATTTCGAACGTTAGTTACAATAGGTAAGTATGTTTTTACATTAATTTTCTACAGGGCCTAAAGCTCCATTATAGATATGTTACTAATAATAATTTAAGCTAAATGAGAAGAATCTTTGCCTTTTAACTGTAAGTATTTTTATTTGCATAATAGATACCTACTTGCTAACCGTACCTACCTTATTTATCATCAAAAAGCCTTGTGAAATAATTCTATAACACGAGTCTACAATCTACATTATAAGACATAAACAGTCTACACACGGGAGCATATTATTTCCAGCAATGCTTCTATATAGTTCCATAGCGAAATCCTTGCTGATTTTTCCATTTTTCATTCGCACGATATGAAAACCGTTTTTCATAATGAATGTTACAATTTTACCGTGAAGGCTTGGTGGAACGGGTTTAATGACTGCAAACGTGCTGTAAACATATTTATAAGTATTGAAATCATATTGATAAATTTTAATATACGTTATTGAAATATGTTAGAAAGAATTATTTGAATCATAATAAAATTGTTAGTTAAATACGAGTCAAACTTGCACACAGAAGGTTTTGTACCATCAAATTTTCAACCTTTTCGTTTCAACATTTGTGAACATAGCAGAAAGCTCATGCAGCTATGCCAAAATTTAAAGTAACGCCCAAAAATAAAGGATTAATAAATAAACCGAAAAACGCTAAAACATTAAGCTTTTTTATAATTTAAAAGTAGCAAACGAGCATACAGTCTACATGATGTTAAGTGATCACTACCGCCCATAAACGTGCGTAAGCAACTTCATATAGAATGGAGATTCTATGTAAAGTCTATCACAGATGCGTTGTAAGTACCGAGGACTGAAGTGGCCGGGAAATAAAAAAGAAAGCCGGCCACCACACAGTCCACACATATCCTTCCATCAAAGCGCAAGAAGTGCTTCACGTTAATAGTCAGGTGTGGCGATGGTATCTCCCCGATTGAAAGATTAGTTCTACAATCTTGATTCCAGAATTTGTATGTTTGACGATGAAATAGATGGGTGGCTGAGGGTTACTAATGTGGTTCCTTTGGGTAGGTATCAAATTCTAAAACAATATCCAATAAGAAAATACTTCGTTCGCTGAGTTCAATGAGCTTGAAGTAGAAACTATCTATATTGTTTAAACGAGAATTGGCACACGATACCTGAATATTTGATACACGATTCTTAAAATTGAAGGAAGATATTAAGTTATTGAGATTTGATATTGTCGTTTGTAACATAGCATATATTCAGTAGGGTATAAACTATAAACATTTGTATGAACCATTTGTACCTAGTAAAAAAGAAACAGGTTTACCTTTGAACATTATTAAACAGCGTCCTTCTGGTGATCGGCGCACAATCTATGATGTGTAGCAATTTGGAAAATATGTTGACAATGTTTCCTATTTGGAGCATTTCCACTTTTAAGGGTGGCAACTGCACACGTCTTAGCAAGTTTTTTCCTTTTTTGGTGTCAATCACTTGGACTGAATTATCGAAGGGGAAAAAGTTTAGGACCAGTTCTTTGATTTCATCGGCATCTTCATCATACATTTCACATAAAAATGTATACTTATCGAAGTAATCGAAAACCTTAAAAAAATATTGATATGTTACTACATATTGAGTTTAGTGTGCGAAAAGTGAGAAACGGAGACCGGATTTTATCTTCTTCGGATATGGCAAATACATAATGAATTCAGTTTCTTTTTAACCGACTTCCAAAAAGGAGGAGGTTATCAATTCGTCTGTATTTTTTTTTTTATATTTGTTACTTGATTTCTCCGGACTGGGTGAACCGATTTGGATGATTTTTGAACGTAACAACGACATTACATTATCTTCTACACCTTATTCATAAAACTAGGATACCCTGTTTGATATCCTAGTCTGCTATCATCATACACAATTGTTTATAAGAATACAAAGACAATTGTGTACACAAGTGACGCATATAAATACTTACACCACATAAATTAATTTAGGTCTAACTTTGTACTATTTACATATTGTAGGTACTATTTATATATAAGTTTATGGGTAATGTTTGGTAGTTAAAGATTTTAAGTGATTAGTTACGTTATTGAGTGGGTTTTGTAGACAACTTTAATTTCATTGGAAGGCGACAGGCCTTCCATCTATCCATTGTAACGCACAACTGTTTCACGTTAGGTGTGATGGTACCTTTTCGAACACGTATGCTATTCGTCTGTGTTATAACGAGTATCGTTTTGTAACCACGTTTTGAAAAGCAAAAGATAAAGTATTCACAAAACATACCATTAATCCAATTAAAATCAATATAGTTTGTTATTGTATAAATAATATTAGAAATTCAAAAATCGTGCTCTATCGTTGACAACCGGAAACGCATAGACCCCAGAACTCTACGGTAACTTTTATAAAAACAAAATATCCATGTTTATGCAAGGAACTTTTGTTATTTATTGAATTAGTCAATCCGTTTAGTATTCCGATTAAATACGGACTTCACAAGCACAAGCATCAAAGAACTTTTGCTCAGTGGAGTCTTTTTTTTATTAAAATCTACGAAAGCGTAGTTTCGAAACGCAGCTTGATATCATGTCAAATGTAAAGTCTATGATAAATGTCAATAATTGTTGTCACTGTTTTGTTTTTGAATTTTAGATCGTTTACGAGAAAACCTGTGAAGATATTCGACTACTGTATTTATGTCTTACTATAATAGTTTAAAAAATAATGCCTGAAGGTTAATCTGTTTCTTTCAATATAGTAGTTACAATGGTACGTAATGTATGAAGTATTTTCAAATTTAATTAAAAGTTCTGTGCCATCCGTATAATTATATCAAAAATGTTTCAGGAGGGTGCTTATAAAGATAAATATTCATTTGTTGGTGAATGGTACGACAATCAAGCTAGTCTTGTCCGTCGTTTTAATGTTTTTTACTATCCCACCGACGATACTATCGAAATGTATGATCTGAAAAATCGAAAAACCTTCGTCCGAAGAGTAAAAGTGAATGGAGTCACTTTGGATAATTTTTATATTGGCTGTACAATTAGCATTTTAGGGCGATTAGTAAAAATTGTAGACTTTGCTTGTGAAGACACAAGAAAAAAGTTACATATGGATATGCAAGTGTAAGTACAAAATATAAGCAAGATTTTTAGTTTAATTTTACTTATGAAAAATCAAAAATCTGCTCGGACTTCTATGTACGTTCAAGTGGATTCTAGGTAATAAGTAATTTTTAACTCCCAGTTACATGATGTTATCAAACAGACAAAGCTTCATTAAAGTAGTTATTGCCAATTGGCAGTTTATTAAAGGGTGGAACTATTTAAAAAACGGTTTATTTGTTATTTGTATCATCAAATCAATTTTATTATTTGTACAGATTTTTTTTTTAAAGTGGGTAATCGTCATGGATACCCAGCTAACCGGGGCAGCAGATGGGTTATGCCGGACTCTTTTTTTTAAAGTGGGTAATCCGGAAATGTAAATAAATAATAAATAAAATAAAATAAATTAATGCCAGACTCTTACCAGCTAAACCCCCATCCCCACTATTCGTACAGACTACCATACTATAAGTACCAGTATATTGAATGCAATATGAATTAATTTTGCAGTATAAAAAATAATTTATTATTTGAATTTTTTTTCAGAACATTTGCCCTCATCAAACCACTGCCAACTAAAATAGCTGGTAAAATCTTAACACACTTCCACGAGCATGGGTTGTGCATTACAAAGATGAAGAAGACTCGGCTCAATGCTGATGATGTCAATATGATTTATAGGCATCTACAAAGTGATGCTACTTTTCCGTAAATATGACATTCATATTCCTTAATATCATGTAAATTTCATGTGCTAAAAATCAAACTGAAAATTTTTCCTCTATTACACAACCTTAAGTTAGTAAAACATCATATATCAAAAGCAGTAGGCCACAGATAAAAGGATGTTGCCAAGTATTTACAATGAAAAAAGGTATTACATGATTTTACTATTTAATTGTTACTATTATTTTTCTAGGTTCCTCTTAGAATACTTGTCAGGGCAGCTAGTATATGGTTTGGAGTTAGTTGGAAAAGATGCTGTACAAGTATGTCTGAAGACGATAGGTGATTCAGACCCAGCTAAAGCAGAAGCAGGTACCATCAGAGCACTGTATGGATCGGACGCAGTGAGAAATTGTGTACACGCCTCCAGAAATGCTGAAACTGCTGTCCAAGTTGGTACTTTACAGCTTATTGTTAACTAAGGCATGCAACTTCATCCATTTCAATAATTTATACATTAATATTAGTAACTTTTCTGGGAAGTAATGGATTTTTGTAAAATAAATGTTAAATGTTATTTCTAGATGTATGCAATGCAATTTTAAATATGTATTTATACACATCGACATGAAAATTAAGCTTGTTGTATCCGAAAAAAAATCCTCTAAGTTATATATTCGATTTCATCAACCTTTTGAGGTTCACCACTGGACGTAGGCTATCTGTAGGGATACATATGTATCCCTACAAATATACTTTTACATATGTATATAAGTAGTTATATACATATGTAAAATCAAACTGTTAGAATGCTTTCATACGTCAGGTTCATAGTATTATAGTTTTAAGTTAAAAATTAAATATTCACATAATAAGATCCTAATTGACCAACTAATTTAAAAGTATATAATTTTTTAATAGAATTTTTTGACTCTTGAGTAAAGGTTTGTTTACCAAGATACAATGAGATTGCTTTCCCTTCAATTTTAAAATTTACAAACTGCAAAATGATAATTTTTTATTGGAGACATATTTTTTTTATCAAAATACCTTCCTTAAATCTTCAACTACTTAAGTTGAAGATTTAAGGAAGGTACAGTTTACATGCATGCATGGTTATTATTAGCGTTATGTGGTATAATGTAAAAAAAAGCCTATACACTAAACCACTTTATAAAGATTAAAGTTAAATATTAAATATTTTCAGGATATTGAATATTTCTTTCCGCCACCTCCTATGAGTACAGTGCGCTTGCGATTAACAGCCACTCTGTCCAACTGCACTCTGTGCGTGGTGAAGCCACATGCGATCCGGGAAGGGAAGCTCGGAGCTATACTGGAAACTATTGATGACGGGGGATTTGATGTCACTGCACTGAATATGTTTATTGTTGAGAATGTAAATGCTGCTGAGTTCTATGAAGTATACAAGGGGATTGTGCAAGAATACAAGGTGAATGCCATTTTAAATTTATTCTAAATGTGTTACTTTAAAGTATCGGTATTAAATACCCAAGGACTAATTATGGTAAAGGGAAATGTCTCACCAGGCTAGTTGATCATACCCGGGGAGCGGGTGTGCTTGATTCGAAAACTTCCTTAGCGTGATTTAGAATACAGTGATGCTCTTGATAAGTTGCACTAGATTGCCACACAAATCCTCTACAGGACAAAAAGCCACTACAAATGAATTCGGCTTTAGAATGGAGTTGTCCATTAATTTTGCATCATATGAAATGATTAACTATATAAATAACGTTCAGAAAAATTTTTTTTGGAAAAATCCTGCTCTATTTAGTTTCAAGTCTTAGTAATATTCAGTGACAAAAAATTACCTACAACTTATATTTTTATACTTTCAGGGCATGGTGGACGAGCTATCTAGTGGTCCCTGCATAGCAATGGAAATAGTTGCCAAAGATAAGAATCTCAACACTGCTGTGGAATTTAGAAAACTGGTCGGCCCTTCAGATCCTGTAAGAAATTACTACTCTATTCAAGTCTCTCTTCTCTTATGTGCAAAATTGGTTATTTGTTGCTTGAACAGTGAATACATAAAGCCAGACATGAAATGATAAAAATGTTGCTGCAGAGTTCTTTTTTCGTATTTTCCACCAACCATTATATAACCTATCACTTTCTATGGCATATCTGGGTGCTTAAAAATTCTTTCTACTTGCCTATGTATCTGTGTTGTTTATGTTGATAAACTGCCTAAGAAATTGTAGTTGCAGCTTATAATATACTTTCTCAATGTAAATGTGAACAAATAGTATCTTTTTTTGCAGGAGATTGCTAGGCTCTTAAGACCATATACTTTAAGAGCGAAGTTTGGGAAAACCAAGGTTCAGAATGCTATCCACTGCAGTGACTTGGCTGAAGATGGTCTTCTAGAAGTTGAATATTTTTTCAAGATACTAGAACTATAATCAAGGCTGATAATTTACAGTTACTTTTAGTTAAATATCTTGTACTGATCATTTTAATTCTATTTTGGCGTGATCTTTGTGTGTTTTATTATTTTCCTTTTCTCGTAACATGGGATGGTACATATTATATAATTCCATACAATTTGTGTATAATTCTTGAATGTTTGTTAAAGTAATGGAATATGATAGTTTTTGCTAGAATTTGGAAAAGTACTATTTATAGAGAAAGAAATATTATTTGAGATATTTTAAGTAGGTTTTCTTTTCTTTTTATGTACTTACACGGAATTTAAAAATGCTAAACAAAGAAACCATAAATAGGTTCCTTCTATGGTACGTAGCGAATGCTTATGGACTGAGTTAAAACGCATTTTATAAATATCTCTTTTTTTCCACTTCCATAAGAAACAAACCTGCAAATCTTTCAGTGGTGATGTCGCTGTGGAACTCCAATCTAACCACCTGTAAATAAATATACGTGAGCGAGCGTATTTTAAACCGTTTTTTAAAAGAAATAGATTATATATTTGTCACATATATTTTTTGATTTTTTTTTCATTATTATGCTAAACGTATCGGTGCAGTCTTCAGTGTCCGTCAGGATGGCCGGTCACTACCCATATTTTACATCGAAATAGTTACTAAGAGTTGCTACCTAGTTGCTACCAGTTGCTACCAATCTTAAAATAATTGCTACCTTCGTATTTAAAAAAATAAACTGCTTTTTAAGGTGACCGGCCATTCTGACGTCAGGATGGCCGGTCACCATTCCAGTTAGAACAATCTGCGCAAATGATTGGAGTTTTTTTTTTACCAAGAGTTGCTACCAAATTGCTACCTTTTTTATACATCGTAATTGACCTCATAGCTGTTAAGGATAAAAAGATATTACAGATTTAATATTAAACGCCTGTACAACTAAATTAGCAAATCCGAAGCAAATTAGCTACTAAAGTGCAAGTGGCGCCTGTGTAAAATACGAATATTGTATTTAACTTCGGATTTGCTAATTTAACTGTACAGGCGTTTAATATTAAATCTGTAATATCTTTTTATCCTTAACAGCTATGAGGTCAATTACGATGTATAAAAAAGGTAGCAATTTGGTAGCAACTCTTGGTAAAAAAAAAAACTCCAATCATTTGCGCAGATTGTTCTAACTGGAATGGTGACCGGCCATCCTGACGTCAGAATGGCCGGTCACCTTAAAAAGCAGTTTATTTTTTTAAATACGAAGGTAGCAATTATTTTAAGATTGGTAGCAACTGGTAGCAACTAGGTAGCAACTCTTAGTAACTATTTCGATGTTAAATATGGGTAGTGACCGGCCATCCTGACGGACACAGTCTTCACTGTGGTAGTCTTTTTGTGGATTTATTGGTTCTCTTTACAATTAAATTATAGAATATGACGAATTAATTCGTTTTAACTTGCAACAATGAATCCCACTAGCTATGACATCTTTATATTTTATAACTTGATATCACTAAAGTACTATATACTCAAATTATTATGAATGCAGAATTAATTTATGGTTATGGTAAAATCAGAGCCAATGTCTACAAATTCGTGCCTGATTTCAGAATATGCTTATATACGTACGGTACTTTAGTGATTGTATGGTGTAAGGCTATCAATCGTTATTTTTTTACTGCTGAGTTCAAATTTAAAACGCTTTTAGTTGTGTAAGTTATTTTTCAAGTAACTATTGCAGATGACTTGTCGAATTAAAGACTGATTTTGCCATTATTTCTGCTTCACTTTTGTAATTCTAGTTATATTGTGAATAAACGTAATATTTAAATATTGTTTTATTCCTGCTCACTCATATTACTAACTCATTTAGTTTAAACGACACCCCAGTATTTATCTCTACCAATACTATAAATGTGCATGTAAGTTTGTTTATTACGTTTTCACGCTTAAACTACTGAACCGATAATCATGAAACTTTGTGTCCAAATTCTTAGAGGTATTAGAAAAAACATAGGATCAAAAATATATATTTTGTATGTGGTATTTTTAAATACTGAATCACATTGATTAAGTTCTATCAGAATGTAAAGATCTTTGATATTTATTTAAGGGTTTCAACTCAAGTGAATTCGCGGGTGAAAGCTACTATTTATAAAAAATATTACTGTGTCAGTGTGTATTGATCAATGAGAAAACTTTTATAGTGTGATTTAACGAGCATTCGGTACCAACATTAGGGGATACGTTATTTGCGCTTATAGAGCGTTATTGATTATGCTGACAAATTATTATTTTTTGGGCAAAAGTGGTTAGTTAATATTTAATTTCAGCATTTACCGCAATATTGTTACTTACGATACAATACGTAATATTTCTAACGCATATTATATAGACTTGGCTATCGAGAGAGTAGAGAAGATGTATCGATGTCGGATACGATTCGATAGAGATCGGGAAGTTACCATCGCAATATATTTTTCTATCGTAAAATGGATCTTGCGTTTCGGTGGGAGGGTGTTTGCCGACTCATTTTATATTTGGCTACTATCTTATTCCATAGAAATTCCCAGCCCCCCTTTTCCTACTGAGTATATAAGGCACATGCCAAGGGCATTCGATCAATGGGAGCCCTACTCAATTACCAAGCGGTTTACAAGAGCTACTCTACTCTTGTCCGAAAATCGGGTTTACCGAGTGCAGAATAGGTATATAGAAAATGTCAATGCATAAAAGTAGAAGGTATATAATATGTATTTAAATAAAAAAAAATCAAAGTAGATTATCAGTGAATTACTTATTTTATTATTTTGTGTCTTTGATCAAGAGTTACGATATATTAGTATGTCGTTTTTTAAAAGAAGCGAAATAGGTGAAGCGTGAAGTGCTAAATTGTAAATGAATCAATTTATTTGACACAATACCTACCTACATAATAAGTACCTATTATTTATTTATATTGCACGACTCATAGCGAGAAGCCTTTTGAGAAAGGGTACTTAAAGTGGTAGTCACAGGGACCCCATAATTCTTACGTGCCCAGGACTCCTTAAATGTGAAAGACGGCCCTGGGAGTACCAACGATTCTGTGATTGACTTCAGATAGAATCCTTGTTGTAGGTACATGAAGTTGCTTACTGATGTTCAAGGCAGTATATAACTACTTACCTTTAGGTGGACTGCTTACTCGCTTGCTTCAATTGGATAAAAAACTATTTTTACCAATTTCCGTTCGCCCACGCAATTATCGAAGTGGTATTGTTGTGGTACGTGTAAATGTATAGGTAGGCACTAACTACCTTACAATCTCAAACATGGCAGTTCCCTTAGCACGAGTTTCTTATGTACCTATCTTGAAAACAATCCTCTTCTTACCATTGTACTTCTTACCTGGCAATGGACTTATATGTGAAAATGAAAACAGAAAACATTAAATGTATCTATCGTAAACTGAAAACATGTTTATGTGTCGTACCATAGATTAAAATGTATGGTAACTTAGGTATGAAACGTAAACAATTATGGTTTTGGAGAATACGTACTTTAATAAATTTGTACTAAAGGCTAGGTATATCTACCACGTCTACCAGTCATTGGTAGGTGTTACACATACTGACTTCAACGATGATACACATAATGACCGAACTGCTCTTGCTTTTATTGTCTGCATTTACATCTGAACACTGACCTTACTTAAAATGCAAAACGTGTCTTTTCCGTTCCCTCTTATGGTCATCTTGAAACTTCCCGTTCGTCACTTTTCTTTGTCTAGCTCCTGTTTGTGTATCCCGCTGTTATATGAAGCATTTGTTTCTTTATTCATTTATGTTTTAGGTGCATATAAAAAGGTTAAACGATAAAATTACTCAGATATTCATATTCAGCTATCAAGGTGCTATAAGTTCCATGGGATTCAAATCGTGTCGTTTTACGTGATCTACGGATATTTAGTTGTTTCTTCACGCTTTGTAAGCTATGAGTGTTTAAGGCAAAAATATAGATACGAGTAGGTAATTTAAGCAATTTATTATTTATGTTGAAATTTGTAAACGATTATTTCTAACTTTATAACGCGGAAATACGTATTAAAAAGATTCCGAATTTTAATGTTCTTAAATATGGTGTGGTGTGGTGCTTTTTTAGAACTGATGAAAAATGTGTCCTTGCGGCTTCCGCTCATAATTTTTTTTTGCAGTGTTTTTGTAGTCATCTTTGTTCATCCAAATGAAGTTTATTAAAATATATTCCTTAATACTTTAACAGCGAATATAAGAACCAAATAGTTAATTATAACTTCAAACGTTAAAGTTTACTATTTTTAAAGTCTTTCAGGTCGCAAGTTCACAAGTTTTCTATTTGGTTGTCGTCTTATCAGCTTGTTACACTCGTATAAAAATGAGTAATTTCATTCCTCATCGTCACAATGCTGTATTCAGTACCTTTTATATCACAATACTATTGTTTTACTTTAATTGAAATTAGCAATTAGAGTCGGTAGACAATAAACATTTTTGTTCTCGTTGTCACCCCAGGTTTCGGTATTTTGGTAGAAAAATGTAGATTATGTTTATTTGTGTACCTAACTGAATTTCTAATTTGGCCTTGAAATCCTGGGGTGCTTGATTTTAAATCACGCTTAAACCCTTCTCCACGTTATTTCAGTAATATTTCTAATTTTATTTTTTTATTTAACCGCCAAACCTTCTTATATTCAGTAGATATACCTGTGACAATCAAAACTCTTATTAAATGTTCATCGAAGTTCTTGGCTTGTTATGGTTACGAAATACGAACCTACCTACTAATGATCGTGGGCAATACCAAAGATCACTCTTCACTTCGCTACTGTACTGAACTTCTAGATCTAAAGTCTACAGCTCTACTACAAACACAATAGAGCATCCGAATATACCTACCTATTTAAGTCACTGAGTGCTACTTAAGCGTGTATGTTTTAACGGGTTACGTTTGTGCTAGCTAAGAAAACTGTAGGAGTGTTTCCTTTCACTGCAACTTGATGGTACATTGATGAACGGTTTGCATTTGTTTGTCGTATGAATGGTGTTTGGATGGTACTTATAATTGCGAGAGGGGGACACGCACGGGGTTGCGACTGCGCCAGTGCCGCGCAAAACTCATAGCTCTTTGCTCGCGATCGCGCGTGCGTGTAAAACGCAGTATACGCGCGTAAATTTTCCCATTGTCGCCTATTTCCGCTTCAGCTGCAAAATAAACGTCCAATTCGTGTGTGTTGATAAAGACCATTTGTTGGTTTGTGCTTATAGCAGTGCATGACACGTTTTGCTAAAAGGAATTATGATTGTTGTAAGGCACATTTTGTAATTAAGTTACAGCGGTGAGTAAAAACTTTCAGATAAAATTTTATTGCTCTGATTTATAAACACATTTCTGATAAGAAATACGATGCCTGTGAATACAAGAGAAAAATTCAAAAGTACCTATACCTTATTTATATTTAAGTAGTTTTTTTATATTTATATTTTTTTGTTTTGTAGGTACCTACTACTTTTCAGGTTCTTGTAACTCTTAAGCATCTATTCGATATAGGTAGTTACTGAATGAAATTCAAGCTGTATTATCCAATTTCAGTAAACAGCTAAACATAATATTTATCTTAGTTTGCTACAGCAATTACAGCATGATCAAACTATGAAATCCTTTAAATTATCAAAATACATTATATAAGTTTGCAACCAATAGGTATCAAAAATTAATTTGATTCTTATAGATCTGTGAAAGCGTTATGAGATGTACGAAATCAATTCCCATTGTAGGTACATGATTGTTACTCAAGATTGGCTACGAATGCTTTATTATACCTGAGAATATAGTTGGTACTTACATGAATATACGTAGGTAAATGTTGTATGGCTTTTAACTAATGATTTTAGGGGGAATTATCGGAAATCCTTAAAAGATTTAGTAAATAAAAAATATTATTGGATTATCGTATATTATTAATAAATTGTCGTCGTCCATTGTCGTTAAACCATTGTTTTCCCACTGCTTGGCACGGATGCCCGTGATTAGATGGTTAGTGTTTTAGGCCATAGTTCCCCCCGCTGCACAAGTAAGAATTGGTAGACGTCACACACTTTTAAGAACATTTTTTAAAGAACTCTCAGGTGTGTATTTCCTCATGATTTTTGCTGTTACTGTAAAGTAGTGACACTTAATTCCTAATACGCTCATTATTTTAGAAAAATGAGTGATGCGAGCGTGAGATTTTGAACGTTGGACTCCCGAATGAGAGATGAGTTGCATTCATTAGGCTATTAGGTAAAAAACATGATTATAACTATATTTAAAAATTATATATCTATATAAAATATCAATAAGACAAACCCGCTCAGTTTCTTACCGGATCTTGAGGTCGTGTTCCGATCTGGTAGTGTGAGAAAATAATTGTAACTGAGTACAATTTGTAAGTGCTCCCTTAAATAAAATAAATAAATAAATGAAAATCCCCCTTAAATGAAATAAAATGAAATGAAATGTTTTTTTAATATAGGCATAAAAAAAAAACATTTCATTTCATTTTATTTCATTTCATTACTGCAAATAAATCAGTATGACAACTTTACTTAAAACATTGAGCGCAGAAGTCTATTTCAGATTTAAGCGTAGCTGTAGTGCTACGCCGTTCGAAATATTCATCTACCTATTACGAAAATATAAATTCAAAAAGATATCGCGATTTAAATGGATAAAAACCATAGAAAGTATTGTTAATGTTTAAAATATAGCATTATTATGTCGCAAATACATTGAGGAATAAATCAAACTATTTAAAGTAAGCACGATTCAAAATAACAGTATATTTACGAATGCAATAAATGTAAAACGAAATAAAAATAACAGGTAGGTACCGGCCCATTACACACAAAAATTTAACGATGTAGTCACTAACTAATAATGTTATGACCGAAATACACTGATAAATATATATTTTAACGTTATAAAATATATTAAAAATCATGTGTCTACTTACAATTATGATGATCCTAATTAGTGTCGTGACAACAAAAGGAATATAAATGACTTCCTATTGTATTCTTCAAGATTTCATTAGTTAATGATGTTTTATTCATCAAGTTATATAGTGAGATTCATATAATAATAATTGTTGTAAGTAGAGTAACATTCACTCAGTCATCACATTTCCTCGTTCTTAACAATGATGTAGAGATTGTAGAGCAATTAAAAGAAAAGTTAAATGATAAGGTATTGATGTGTTAACATTTATTGAATAATATCGTACATGTTTACCTAAAATGAATACATACATAATTACTTATCAATACTTCAGAGCGATTTTTCTAGAGTATTCTTCTTATAAGTATTTTTTTGATCCACTTCCAAATTTTAGAATGTTTCTATTTCAATCTTCCATCCATGTCCAATATTTAGGATCTTTCTATTTATATTTGTCAAAACTGTACGGAGGTAGGTACATATTTATGTAAGCACTCATAGTTCGTGTTAATTAAGTTTATATTATAAACTAGGTATATGCTTATACGAATGTATACAAAAAACATGTACTTATTTAGAACAAATGCAAGTGTTGTGAAGTTGTGTCGCACAAATATATCTATTTATATACAGTATACGTGATAAATATTCACACATAGAGGTGCAATTCTAATCATCACGTTTTTAACATCACGCGTATTTTTTCATTCTAAGGAACTATCCAACAATAATGATAAGCAATTATTGCTGTTTATGGGCTTGTGTAGCTAACCCTCTGGTTGATTTCAATTGATTTTATTTTATATTATGTCTTCACACATTTTAAAGCCTAGTTTAGCAGTCATAGTCATAGGCATAGGCATGCTAGCGGCAAATATTCAATTGGTAGAAATAAACTGTTTTTTAATCTTTAGGGTGCGGAGAAGGAAACTGCTCTCTATCGGCGACGAATGTGCTATCATAGGTTGTACATTTCCAACATTACACTGTCGTTATGACGTGAAGATGAGATGAGATCAGATGTAAAGATATTTTTGGCATTATTTTAAGAAATAACAATAAGAATAGTCACATAGCAATACAAAAATGTAGCTACTTTAAAGAAATATGTATAAACCGCGCATAGAGCACGCTCGATTGCGCATCGTTAAATTCATGAGTAGGAACATAGAGTATTTATGATTAAAGTAAATATTTGATGTGGTTGAGATTTACCCATACGTGTATAACATTGAATGTACGTACATTGTTTGCTTTGGTCACTAGGATTTTTATATAACGCTATTCTCCTGAGTATTCGGAGGGTCCTGTCACTTTTATAATATAGAATAGCTGACCCGGCGAACTTCGTTCCGCGTAAAAGTCAAAAATCAAAAGTCGTCAGTGTTCCTCCACTACATTATGCATTTATTACACATAAAAAACTTCCTCTTGAATCACTCTATCTGTAGTTATATCCGTAGCGTACTTTTAAAAAACTAAGCATACATAGGGATAGACAGCGCGAAATAACGTTTTTTTGTGCTATGTATTGAAACTGCAAATGAGTATAAGTTCACGAAATGGTAAAAGTCTACTGCCACCTGTAATTAGCCATAGATGTATTTTTACCCCTCAGGATTAAGTTGGAACGCTTTGGATAACTTAGCATATTAGATCAGAATATAGAAGCGCTTAACAATGAAATAGGTGATGGTTCTTGCGGAGTTGAATACAAAAAGTTCTACCATCTTTAGATGTATTATTTATAAACCTATTGCATAGCTTTTATCGCGGGCTATGATCGCGGCGACCGAATCAATAAATTCCGTAACGAAAAAACCTAACACGCCCCACGCCGCCTACCATATAGCGCGACAGAGCGTTCACTTAACGTGTATGTAGGTATATGGTACGATCGGTACCAGCTGCACGGAAATTGCACGAAAATGTAAGCAGCTGTTTATAAGAAAGTATAGAGTATCAAAGAAAAATACTTGAATTAATATCAACGAAAAAAATACTGCATAAATAAATAAATAATTATAATTGCATAAGTTGATTGAAAGTGCTATTGCTTTACCAATTCGCACTTGGTCAGCGCGGTGGACTATGGCCTATAACTCTCTCATTCCGAGAGAAGACCCGTGCCCAGCAGTGGGACAATAATGGGTTGACGACGACTTGCTAACATAGTATGATAATAAACTAGCACAATCCAAGGTATGTGTTATAAGCCAGATAGCATGGGATGCGATGTCCACTTCATTTCAATACAAAAAACCTTTGTTGGCTGGCTGTGAACACATTGCCTTTGTGTAATTATGAGACATCGCGGTCGCCTCTCATGAACTTTTTCAAGAACAGTGGGTTGAGAAGTCGAGTTCTACTTAGAATTACATAACTGTTGTTTGATTTGTAGTAACACACACCTGACATGACCCGGTTCAGAGAAAAACTCGCGACCATTTTTCGTTAATGGTGCTGTGTTGCAATTTGTAGTTCTGTTGCAATTCCTTAACGGCTAATCTTCGAATGCTAATTTACCAGTATTACTTCATTATACAATAAGTCCAAGTTTTTGACTTACGGTTAATTATAATCCGAGCAATCGTTGGATAAATCTTTAAAAAGCTTAGCAAATGAAAAAAATATTATCTTGTCATATCTTCTTGAAAAATCCGCTTTAAAATTTATCATAAATTCTGACAATTAATTAAAGTGGAGTGATAATTACAATAAAATTGTAATCTAGATATAAGTATTCTGATACTTGTATAGTACTCCTCGTTGACAAATGATTATGATTATGTGATGAATGCAATTATCAATTAGTTCAATTAACTGATTGGCTATAATTTTGTTATGTCCCATTGCTGGGTATTGGTCTCTTTTTACTACTACAACGGAATTAAAGAATTCTCAAACATTAATGTTCCAATCCAAATTAGTGATGACAATATTCGAGTGTAAAGGTAATAATATAAACAATGCAGATAATTGGATTTTATTTTTTACCGTAGATAATAATATTTCAACACTAATAGATAATGACTAGGTATTTGTTATAGGTACACGTAAATAGGTACAAACTCAAACCAACAGCTATTGAGGTTCACTTCTGGACATATCACCGTTCCAATACATATTGGTGACTGCATTAAGTATTAATAAAATACACAGAAAGGTGCTGCGTATCTTTTACATTTCGTCTCTCACGACATCTATGTGATCTATGTAACTAGAGGCTATGGTGTCTCAAGACCGATATTACATAGAAAAAACATTAATTATATTAGTAGTTAATATTCTTATAAGTAGTTTGAACCTCATCGTTTACTGTAAACTCTAATTTTCTTTCGCAAATAATGATATAGTGGTTTTAATAATTGTCATCCTAATCAGTATTGAACAATATTTTTTCTAACACGGATGTTATAATAACACTAGCTCTCTATACACATTACCTATCTAAATATCTATTGTTTGAAGAAGTCGCCTTGTTTTGCAAGGCTTAGCTAATTGTAAAGACGTCTGGTGAAAGAGTTAGAGATGAATTGTTCGATTGCAAATTACGCTAAATTCCGGTACCACTTGTATGAGACTACACCAATTGGTCAATCGGGCTCTTTAAACGTGTTTTATTGCCTATTCATGAAGTCACTCTTAAAGTTTGGTTAAATATTGAAGGTTTGCGCATCGATAGGTACTTGTGACTATTATGTCTGAAAACGTTAAACTTTTAATAGAATAGAGTTTATAGTACCTAACAAATTAAGTGCAAATTTGTTTATATAGCAATATTTTGGGAAAACATGTAAAACTGATGTTCCTAAACTTAGACACCTTTTTGTTTGAAAATAAAATCATTTGAAAAAAATAAAAACAATAACTTTTAACTAGATTATTAGCATTAGAGCTGATAAATTAGCATTAGAGGTATTCGATATGGAGCGCAAACCAACATGGCAAAACTCTACATTCATTGTTTAGTTTAGTTCTTCCCCGTGTAGAATTAATATTAACATTTGCAACCTAGAATGTTTTATAAGCATAAAAAGCCGTGGCTGTGAGTCGGGATACATTTAGAGCCTTTAATCAAGTCTAACAAAAGTCAGTTTAGGAGGAGAAGTCAGTTTCTTGCTACATTAGGGTCGATGACTGATATTGTTTGCTCACAAAGACCTGTGAAACGTAAAAAATCGTAACATTTAATTAATGTTAAATGTTTAATTATCTTACACAATATTATAGGTAAACTTTCTCTTATAATGATCCGAATGAAACGGATTTGGTAAATATAAATAATGACTTCACTTGTTTCAACATGAACTTTGTTTGCAGATCGCCTGACAGACTCACACATTTTCCATGATTCGAGAACACAGAAAAACGACTTTATATGCGGGCGACTGGGTGACGAAAAATTTTCCCACGTAGGACTACCACGTGCGGATATCTTTCTTAGATATAATCAATTAAAGTTCAATTGATTTTGCTCCAAAATGCATCTTATAAAGTCCTTCTTCAAAAGGATCACCGATGATCTCAAACAGAAGAAACTCCTACCCTTAAAACTGTTATTCTTTGTACACGCATCAAGTAAGTACCGTATGCTTGTAATTTCTTTTTAGTATTTATGATATATTTAGCATAATGAGGCTACAACGTTCATAATGACTGTTTTATGGATATAAAAAATTACCGTACAAGTTTTTTTTTAGTAAAAATCTAATCATTTTTTACACGATTGAGATAGCAAACGAGTATGCAATCAACCTGATATTGTTTTGTGGTCACTGTCGCTCATGGATATCTATCAGAAGTCAATCACAGGTACTCCCGAGAACTAATATGACCTCATATGAAAGTCAGCATGCAACTACACCCTTCCACCGCAACACAACAAGGTAAGCGACGCGGGTTCTTACCGCACTAAATCCTCGGTGGCCGTCCTCAGCGCGCCTCAGTCCTCGGAGCGCGATGCCTATTTCAGGCTCTTCCCTACTAAACGAAAAACGGGAGGAAAACATATAACACATACGTACACATCAAATAACCTCTGACCTATTCCAGCGCTGTTCGTGCTGTACCCATACCTCACGATCCACATGCGCGAGCTGGGCATCAACGTGGAGGAGACGGCCATCATGTCGGCCGTGACGCCCGTCATCTCCATCGTGATGCCGCCTCTCGCCGGGATGTTGGCGGACAAAATCGGCAACTTCAGGGTCAGTGCACTTCACGTTTCTTCATTGTTATTGGTTTATTGTTTATATCCTTTGAAACTTATTATGATGAGTTATGACGTACTTATTTGTAAATCAGTCATTTATTAGCGTTTGTTTTGAAACATCGTCTATAATTTATTATCCCAGATCGATACCTATTAGTCCTTCGAATGTAGGTCATTGTATTCCGTGTATTTTGAAATTGAAGTAGTAAACGAGACCTTGTCTAGATCAGTGCTGAAGTCATAAGTATATAAGACATGATTGTTATAAAAGAAAACAAATTATTCTATTAAAGTTCTTATTTACGCTTTTTCAGAATTATTTTTTAAACGTCAACAATCTCTCACATATTCGTAAGATTTTTATTTAGGAGAATCACGACGGATTTGTCATTTTTATTAGTAGGCTAGTAGACCAGCAGGAAATTGACTGTTTTATTGTTAAGGTTATTGTTCAGATAATCTATTGATAAAGTACAATATGCAAATTTGATTAAACTACATGAATTACATCGGAAAACGATTCCCACGAAAATAAACTCGTAAAATTTGATATGAGTTTCGGTGCATAACGAATGTATAGTATTGTACCTACTAGTATTGCGAATTTTGTTCAATTCTGGACACAATAACCTTTACCTTGTATTGTTGTCTGTGTATTGAGTATTGATAGCATTGTAGAGTCCTACTCGTGTGGCCACGGCGTGCGTCACACGGCCGCCCGAGCCGGAAGCATTCAGCATTTATTAGTGTATGCCCACATTGGATAAGGATCATTGCTTTTGTGATATAGATGATATCCTCACTGTGTATTGCTCATAAGTAACTACTCATAGATACTTTAATGATAATAAAAAAAACATCTTAGAATAATCAGTTTTAGTGCTTATATTATGTGTGTTTGTTTATATGATTTGTGTAAAAAGCCTATAAATAAGATATATGAAAAAAAATACAACTTTTATGTCGACACGCAGGAAATGTTTCAAATGGCTTGGAACACGTTAACAAACGAATAAAATGTGAGCTTATTGTTAGCTTATTATTAGCTTGTTCTCGTAGTAAATCCCGCGGAAATCATGTGATTATCGTAATGGGCTGCTTGTTTTATTTTTTTTTGGGTCAGACAATTTTACTATTTTAGTACGAAATTCGGTTGGTGATGTAACTTTAATAGTATAGTAAGGTCATTAGCAGTTGCGTCGATCATCTTAAATACCGTATCCTGTTTTTCTTTCAGCAATTTACCTATTCAGATGATGTTTCATTTTCCGAATGAGTGCCTTCAAAATGCGCTGTAATGCCACATGGACAGATGACTTTTGTTGATGGGTTTATTTTTATACAGGCGATTCTATAGTATTTTACAGCAGAATTAATCCGACTCATTTAGATATATTTTGGAAGGTACAAGTATTGTTCGACTGGGAAGGTGTTACCGTCTTCTCATATTTTAAGCCAGTTGTTCTTGCATTTCGGCGGAATAGTGTAGATGCCGCCTGTTATACCCATGAGGCGAAGATCATGCTCGTCAGCTGTGGCTATCTGTGATTGGATTTCGGCACCATTTCTGTTCTACATGGTTTTGGTTACGAATCTTCATGAGCGACAAAAACCTTTTACTATCCGATGGACTGCGGGTCCATTCACTACTTCATTCTTAAAAAAACTTCATAAAAAGTTATTAAATTTGTTGGTATTTTACCGATTTCATTATTTTAAAATCTTTATTTTTTTTGATTGAGAATTCTTGTATTGTTAAGACTACTTTAAGTGAACGTCAAGTACCATACACTTAGAATTTTTTTAGCAATAGCTTTCTTTTTGATTCTATTGTTTATTGTTGCCATAATAGCAGGTAACTACTTAAAAGAACAAAGCTAGAACAGCTTATATACCAAAATCTACCTTTCAATATAATTTTAGTGTGGTCTCAAATATCTATTTCATATATTGTTGGTAATTGTTCCCAGACTGAATGTTCATTGCGTAAAAATATATTAATACGTTTACTATTATAATATGTTAGAAATTATTTTTAATAATTTTAAAGTATTTTAGAATCTATACCTCCTACTCCCTAACTTTGTTACTTCTTCTTGTCTAAACGGTTAACGATTTTCATAACATTTGTGGTGGGGAATTAGCTGACACTCTGGATTAACATATAGGCTACTTTTTATTGTAGGAAATTATCTTATTTTCACGGGACAATCGATTTTTGTTAACGTGGGCGAAGCTGCGGGATTCAAATAGTTTTTAATATTTTAGAAGAACTTCTCCAGTAACCAAATCTTTAAAATATATTTGAAAGTGGGAAGTAACAATTCCTGAAATAGATACAATCACACAGTTGTATGCTATGGACAACATTATTGGGACAATGCATGCTACCGACTCGAACACAATAACAAACCACGCATTAAACATTTCAGCTCCTAAACGATTTCGTTTGATTGTACTATTGTACTCGGTTTTACGTATTACTTTTTATATTTTTTATTGAACTGAATGATTTAAGTAGCGAACGAGCACGCAGGCCACCTAATAGTAAGTAGCTTCAAGTAGAAACAAGGTTTATATTCGAAGTCAATCACAAATGCGTTTCTACTCCCGAGGGTTAAGATGGTCGCTTTATACAAAAATAAGCCAGACACCACACTCTTCCACCGAAATCCTAATATTGCATCGCGCTAGTTTGGCGGTGGTACCGCCGTACGAATTCATACCGAGCACTCGTTCTCCTACAGGTGGTAGACCGAAAGTGAAGAACAAGCGAGCAAGCATTCAGTCCATCTGATGGAAAGTGTTTACTGCGGCTCATGGACATCTGTAATTAACCCCTGAGATTGCCCGCAGATGAGTTCTTTAAGTCTGTCTCGTTTGACATGTAATATCATAAGTAGAGAATCTATTTTGCATACAGGATGTTCGTACTTCGTTCGAAGTTTCGAGCATTTCTTACTCCCAACCACTTACGGTTATATAAGGTTCCATTTATATCAACAAACATTAAACGTATCGTGTCAGACATAACCATATTTTTTACAATATTTTGACAGGCAAAGCGCGTGTCCGATAGGTTGTGTTCTGAAAGATACTTATGTAATTACGTTAGAAAATATTGCTGAGAGTTATATTGTTTTGTCTGCCACGGCCCGTGTCTGACACGTTACACGTCTGACCATAGAAAAGGCCTTAAACGGCATCAGTAATTTGTTAACAAAAATACTTTTTATTACATTCAACCTGACAGAATTTGACGGTTATGCCTTCTTATTTTAGTTAATTATTTTTTGGATCCCTTTACATAACGAATGTACCAAGTAGACCTCGAGGTTAGATTTACAGATCGAAATGATTAATTTTTGAACCTGATATATAGAAAATGCGATGTCTCACCCGGTATTCATTTGCATATCACGGGTCAATTTATTAGTAATCAGTAAACAAACATTTATTGCAACAGGTGTAAAGCAAGATGTGTCATATTTTAATGTTTTTGTTCAGAGTCCAAAGGTTTTCAGTTCATAACGACATTATAAACTATAGACCAAATTTTGTAAAAAATCGCACTAATGTTATCGCCAAATATTTTTCGTTTATTTTCCGGTATATTGAAGACAGCAACGAAGAATATCAAGGAAAGTGTATAATGTGTGTGTAATGTTAGTGGTAATATTGATTGCCCATAGATGCGTTGCTACCCTTAAGAATTAACTTAAAACGCCTCAGATAAGTCCCTTACCACACACTTAAAATAAGATACAGCAGCTATTAATATTACTGTTATAAGGCTGACCACTACTACAAAGGGTACTTAAAGACTGCGAGTACCACCTTAAAAGTGGTAGGTACTTGAAAAGTCCATTCTCCATATGCAGCGAAACAGACAAACATTAGGTACATATAGAGATAGAAATTTATATAAATGAAAATCTTTGTCAAGATATTTCTCGACACAGATTTTCATTTGCTCGTTCGAATTATTCACTTACTTTCGAGTGTATTGAAGAGAGAGCGCAATAATTTAACTTGACACGGCTGAACTGCGCGTGCATTTGCTTATCATGGATATATCCTTTCACTGCCTTATAGTACAGAATAATACCTCACTAACTCAAGGCTTGAACTGCGGTTACGCTGAATGTAGGGCATCTGAACATACCTCATTAGGACAAGATTCTATCCTAGAATAATCGAAATATAAAAATAACATTGATTTAAGGTAAAACATATTTGCAGATACGAATTTTGTTACCTGTAACATTCTAACTTATCCGTAATAAGCTTATGGTTTCTTCTAAAAAGAAGAAATTCTATTGAACATACACAGCTTACCATAATTAGTGGTGTTCTACCAACTTAAAGTCAGTAATACGTGTAAATACTATCATCATCGTCAACTCATTATTGTCCCACTGCTGGGCACGGGACTTTTCTCGGAATGAGAGAGTTTTAGGCCATAGTCCACCGCGCTGGCCAAGTGCGTATTGATGGGTGAAGTCCATCTCCGAGAACTTTTCCTCACAATGTTTTCTTAAACCGAAAAGTGATAATTAATTTACTAATACGCACATAAATCAGTGGTGCGTGCCTGGGTTTGAACCTCGGACTTCCCAATTGAGAGGGCAAGTCTCAACTATTAGGCTATCACTGCTCTAATACTATCATAGTTTTAGAAAATTAATATGCGTAGTTGCTGCTGGCTCTCTCGTCGGCTATGGGTGGCGGCGCCGCGTTGCTGCTGCTGACGGTACCAGTGGGCCGCATCACCGTCACCTTCCCACCGGCGGTGGAGCTGTTAGCTACTTGCGATGGCTCCCTACGCTTACATCAAGTTCGAGACTACCCTTGCAAGCCGCTACACCCATATGCGTACAACATTAATCTTACGTAAGTTTTTATTTATTTTTATTTGAGAAACAAACGATTATATAGTATACGGTCCAACAATACATAAAAAGTATGTATGTAGTACTAAGATCAGTGTAGTGTCCACTGGCCAAAGTTGCTAATTGAATGTATATTTACGAAAACAAAGAGTTACACAAGCATGTAGACTGCATGCTTGTGCGATACTGATACATACCTGGTGATAAGTGCTCACTTGCGTCCAAGAACAATTATAAGCAAATTCATATAGAACTTATGAAATCGATCATAGTTACATCGTCACTCACGCTGAGATGGTATGAAAAACACGCTAACTTCTATAAATTTAAGAGGAAATGCTAGATTATACCAATGATGTATGCACTGGAACCTCTTTACTGTTTCTGTCTTCTTGCTGAAGGAAGGTTCTAGAATTTATTGGCTCTCAACATCATTCATTCAATTCATTGCAAATCTCACATTTTTGTCAATTTTTTTTTGTTAATAAAATAAAAAGTAATCTTAGTGACAAGTACTCATAATACGTCCTTTAAGTATAATATCCTATCCTATCTACGTTACTCTGTACTTACCAAAAAAAGTTTTGCAAAAACTAGTTACCTACCTATGAGCTTAAAGGGCGTTCCATATTAAAAAACTAAAATTAATCTTGTTAAGTGCTATATCCCAACCTTAATCTCCTTTCCTATCCTTTTCCTTTGCTGTACTCTTTATTACAAATTCGGTAAACAAATTGTACGACCACCTAAATGGACCATTGTTCGAAATAATAGATACAGAGTTATGGCACTCTGCCTGACATTATGGTACCAACGTGCATACACTTTTCCAGCCACGTGATCGGAATATAAATATAGGCGGTGTTCTTTCGCAGAGTATTAACATGCGGTTTCGTGTGTGAAGTGCCCAAAGTGGTGTCTACAGAAGAAACCAGCGTAATGATGCGCGCCCAGTCATACGGCGTTCATCTCCAGTCGAGTGCGTCCTCGCAGCGTCTAGTGTACCGGCACACGTTGTCCCAATTTTCCAACACAAGGACACATGGGAAGGACCACAGCACATCCCGCATTATGACTAACGACCCACACTTCAATACATCACTATCCAGAATATCTGATCATCGAATATTTTTCCCAACTCCTCAGCTTTACAAAATCAATTGTTTGTCCGATGAGAACGGAACAGCGTGTTCTTTCGGTCCAAAAGACTTTGTATTTGATTTAGACGAGACGATAAGAGATACGAGTTACCATATTACTATTACAAACGACAATCAAGAGGATCCGTCAAGAGTGAAAAATTACTGGGTCAACGCTATAACTGACGACAATGTAACCACATACGACGAGAACTACACCGATATCAATAATATGACATGTGAGGATAATTTTAAGACGGTAAGCAACATATTCATGTTCCCAGGTGTATAAGCAGTCACCACATTAAAACATTTGTAATATGAGTTCATTTTAACCGGTAATCTCAAATGTTGGAATATTCACATCATTCCTAATGACTGTAATGAGTAATGGTAAGTTGTTAATTGATTTTTTCATTTATTACCCCGTAATTAGGGTAGGTTAAGGCATAAAATTGCAATCGTATACCTATCCCTCGGTAAATTATTTATATAAAGTTGCAATTTTAGCCACAACCTTAATAAAGTTCAGTAATATGTAAGATACACCGCAATTGATGGCTAGCAAGATTACAAAGTGTTGCACATCAACATAGACATTGTAGCCAGAAGTAACGCTAGCAATATTGTCGAGCTGTCTAACATTTTCAGCGGGCGATACTTTATAGCCAATTAACGAGACTTATTACAAGTACATTATAGAATTCTCTATACAGTAGTGTAATAAAGTTTCATCAAAATGTTTGATTGTAGACGCAAGAGAGCGACGTGTGGGTGCAGGTGGGTTCAAGGCGGGTGTCGCAATGTGCCGCCGCGTGCGCAGCTCTCGCGCCCAGAAAGAGCCTCTGCGAGAATCACCAGCAGCAAATAGAACTTGACCCGGCGTTCACGTTCTGGACCTATCTTGCCGTGAGTTGCATGTTGAACTTATGCTAAGTCTAAAATGTGTGTTACGATAATGTTAAACGTGCGAACACCAAAGTTTAAATTGGCTTTTGCACAAAGTAATTGTAATTTTCGAAGTAATATTTTTCCGTAGCACATATACAAAAAGAGACTAAAGTGTTTTCTTACTCTGGGAAGAAGAAGCGCTTAAAGATGAACATGAAATTATTATGTAAATTAGGCCAAAGGGTGGAATTCCTTGCTTTCGTATTTTCTCATACAAACGTTCAGTTAATCATTCGACACATCACAGGTACATAAAAGTCTCTTCTTTGCTTCTTATAAACGAGTTTATTGTTTTATTTTCTATTAATTATTATTATATTAGTAAGCTATTTTATGGGAGTAAATTCTGATGTACATATATTTACACTTGCTAATTGAAGCTTAATAATAACAATTAGCTTATATATAAATTTATTGTTATTCATATTATAGTAATAAACCACGAAATATCTTATGAAATAAGTTTTTTAGCGTAATAAAATTGTAAGAAGAAAGCAAGTGTATAGGAAGTCGGAATATAGGTATGCAGATTGAGAGGCAAAGCCGTTGATGGGAAAATTGTCGCTTAATCGCCTCTAACTCGGTAATGGCGAACTTGATACTGAGCGGCCGCCCGACCCATTACCTCCGTTCCAATTCCACGTCTGTTCTCTACATGACTTCTTGGAGCGTAATATATCGGTACCGAATGAAAATTCTTTCTAAACAATCTATGTTATCCCTTTAAATTTCTTGTTTAGGGGGATAACAAAGGTCCATTGACAAAATCCTTAACTAATTGATTTAGCAAAGATAGTGGATAAGTTAATTAGGTCATTTAATAATAAAATAAATTAATAATAATTTAATAATTATTTAATAATTTAATAATCTTTCATCAAATTTTCTAATCATATTCCATTAAATCCTAACGATAAGTTAATTAAGTGGTTATCATCAAATTCTCAAATACGGAAAATCTTCCTTCCGGATTGGATTATATCCTTAAGCGGAGTAAGTTTATTTTCTATCTGTAAACAATTGTCGTTTAATCTTCCCTATTTCGGTAACGGCGAACTTGATACTGAGCGACCGCCCGACCCATTACCTCCGTTCCAATTCCACGTCTGTTCTCTACATGACTTCTTGGAGCGTAATATATCGGTACCGAATGAAATTTTTTTCTGAACTATCTCTGTTATCCCTTTAAATTTGTTGTTTGGGGGGATAACAGGGCTCTAAACTTGTTGTTTGGGGAGATAGATACAGTTTAACACTAAAATACATAATTTATTCATCAAAGATTTTGCTCCTTCCTAATCACCTTCCATTAGATCCTAACGATAAGTTAATTAAGTGATTATCATCAAATTCTCTAATACGGAAAATCTTCCTTCCGGATTGGATAATATCCTTGAGCGGAGTAAGTTTATTTTCTATCTGTAAACAATTGTCGTTTTATCGTCTCTATTTCGGTAATGGCGAACTTGATACTGAGCGACCGCCCGACCCATTACCTCCGTTCAAATTCCACGTCTGTTCTCCACATGACTTCTTGGAGCGTAATATATCGGTATCGAATGGAAATTATTTCTGAACAATCTCTGTTATCCCTCTAAACTTGTTGTTTGAGGGATAACAGAGGTCGATTGACAAACTCCTCAACAGATTAGTTAGTAGTAGATACTAGTAGTTAAACACTAAAATACATAATTTATTTAGCAAAGATTTTGCTCCTCCCTAATCATCTTCCATTAGATCCTAGCGATAAGTTGATTAAGTGATTATCATCAAATTTTCTAAGACGGATAACCTGCCTTTCAGATTCGATACTATTTTTAAGCGTAGTCATTTGATTTTCTAAAAAGTAAAAAACGGATGTGTATCTCTTTTTTATTTACGTTTTCAATGCTTTACTGTGTGGGAAAAATAAAACTTTCACGGAGTTGGAATTAGCGTTACCAATGGTATCGTTATTACAGTAATAATTATGATAAATAGCTTTCAATGGGCTGAATTAATGAAGTTGTAAAAATATATTATATATATAATATATAGGTTGTGAATATTGTATTAATAGATTGCTTATTATTATACAACTTAAAGTTTATGTTTTCCTTCCAATATAAGCGTATAATAAAATAGGTAATAAAAGCTGCAGATAATGTTATGGTCCTGTATGATCTTACTAATATTACAAACGCGAACGTTTGAGAGCATGTATATTAGTTTATACATATTTCATGCTAAAACTAAAGGTCAGATTCCTCCAAAATTTGGCACGTTAGTATAAACATACAATTTATGACATGGATAAACACATTGAATACCTTATCACGGAAAGAAGCATAGCAAATATTTGAGAATGCGTACTATAAATTTCGATACAACATAAAAGGCGTAATTCAATTATCTACCCTTACCTTATTCTCGCTCTATTGTATTTCACAATTGAAATAACAATCCAAAGTTGACTGTTCAGTACTTTCCAGTACGATCACGCTTGAACTTTTAAGATTAACGCTCACAGCTTTCTACAGGTTAGTATAATTTTGCATTGCTATAGAAGCTCGTGTTATGTAAGGGATTGTTTCGTAAGCACACATGCAGCCGAGACCTCATTTGTCCTCGTGCCCGTTGTTAGCTCCGAGGTAGTAACGGTTCTAAGCAGTCGTTGGATTAGAATGCAATTGTTTCACGAACATACCGATGTAACTCTGATTTATCTATCCGATGAATCAACCTTCAACTTTGATAATTTATGTATGTGTGAAGATTGAGACGTTATGTTTAATTATCTGTCTGAGAAGATCCGTACTTACAATTAATTAAGTTACGAAGGTTCTATAATAAAACCTTGAGGGATAAATGTTTTATTACTTAGGGACAAGTGTAAATAAATAAATTACGTTTTGACACATATTATTTCTTATTTATTATTATTATTTATTTTTAGTAATAAATTTACTTATACATAGAGGTACCAAATGAGCATGCAGTCCATTTGATGGTAAGTGGCCACTGCCGCCCATAGACACATGTAATTAACCACAGATAAGATCAGCCGTATTTATGAGGTTAACAGCCACTCTGGATTATTCCTGGTTTATATCTGGTTAGATTGGAACACTTCGGAAAAAAATGAGCAGTGATAGCCTTATAGTTGAAACTTGCCCTCTCAATCGGCAAGTTCGAGGTTCAAACTCAGGCGCGCACCACTGATTTATGATGTGCGTATTAGAAAATAAATATCCCTGCATTTCGGTGAAAGAAAACATCGTGAGGAAACAAACCTACAGACCCGAGAGTTCTTTAAAAAAATAAAGTCTCGGAGGTTGTGAAGTCCACCCATTCGCACTTGGCCAGCGCTGTGGACTATGGCCTAAAACTCTATCATTCTGAGAGAAGACCCGTGCCCTGCAGTGGGACAATAATGGGTTGTACCTTCTCGGAAAATCCCTCTTTTATGCTACTCTGCCTGTCAGAAGTCAGAACATTCCAGCCCATTACACTGTTGTTCCGTAGTCGTACCTTTACTGCTAACGATTACCGGAGGCTAATTCTTCCCAGGTTCGCGTGTTCATCGGGATCATCGGTGGCACAGCGTTCGCGATGTTCGAGGGGGCCGTGATAGCCATCGTGCGGGAGCAGCGCGCCGACTACGGTCTGCAGCGCGTCTACGGGAGCATCGGAGGCATGATATCTTCGCCGCTCTCTGGTCTGCTCATCGACTATGCTAGCCGAGGGAAGGGATACACTGACTTTAGGTAAGCTCGCTAAGCTTGTATGGAAACAAAGAAAGAAGACATTTTTTCTGCATTTTAATTATTATTATAAGTTTTTGGACTCTACTATCGAATAACATACATATGTTCATAGTATTGTGGTAGGTCTCTATTAATTTCGGGAAGAGCTTTTGTGCGATTCTTCGACTCTATCTCCTCCCGTGGAAAAACGTAAACTTAGGTCTCTCATTTGACTGTTAAAAACTATGTAAAATGTATGTTTTACTTAATTTAATCCAGTTTTATTCAATTTTGTGCGGTAACTGTTAAAAAAATACGTGATATTAAGCCGAGATTCCTCCTTACATAAGATTGGACGACATTCAATTTGACCTCAACCGACCCTAAATATCTTTGAAATTAATGAACGTCCTCATAATCCCATATTCTATATTGTCTAATTACTTGCTTCGGTCTGGTAAAGTACGTCCATTTCCAACATTTATGACTTAGGCCTTTCCAATAACAGGAACATTGACCTACAACTGCGATGTCTTGTTATGGCCTTATCAATACAATACAGTTTCAATTGTAACTGTGTAGATTTACAAAAATCGTTAATGATAGTTTACATCCTGAATATGAGGCGAGTTGTTGAGTGTACCATAGCTTATGTTTGTGCCTACTCGTGCGAAGCAAAATATAACTTATGAACATAATTGCTGAGTAAATTGGTTATTAAAATATCCCGTAATTAAAAGTATGTCAACGTGACCATTAATTATTTTTTTCTGAGATAATATAAATTGCAGGCACTTATAACACATGCAAGTTCAAGGAAATCTTTCTGCAACTTGTCAGGGTTCCTTGCTACCGTTTTTTTATTATTCTAAACGGTCTGCTTAACGGTTAACTGATAAAAATTTTGATACAAAATGATATGACTTAATCAAAAAAGTGAATCAAGAATCAGCGCCTGTCTAATTAATAATGGTTAATGCATAAACAAATTCAAGTTGGAAATTTGCATATATTTTGAAAGGCATTATGGAAAAAATATGTGTAGAGTTTTCTTACAAAGTTTTCCATCGCTGTTAAAACAAGTTATGATAATTGGCTCATGACCTCAAAATTAGGAGATGGAAGAGTGAAATTTGAAGCTGAACACGGGCCCAAATTATGAAGCAGATATTTTGTAAATTAATAAGTTTTGAAATTAAAGGTTAACTTATCTTACAACTCGCTCTTGACAGTTTCCACTAAGATGTTATCATTTTAATTAGATAATCTTAGGATTACCAGTCACAAGGCTGCATTCATGTGCTGTTTATCTGATGCATTTTGTACATTCTTAGTAACTGTTTATGTACTGTGTATCATTTATGTAAGTCGTTTTGAAATAGATATCACGATGTAATATAATGCTCTAGGCGTATCGGGTGGTACGGCGGATAATATAACTATTATATTACGTAATTGCATATTGTTTTCAGGCCTGCCTTTTACTTGTATGCGGTTTTGAAAGTGCTATCTGGCGCGTTGATGCTGAGTATCGACCTCGAGTTCAAGCAACCTGCGCAAAATCTTCTTGAAGATGTCATTACTGTGTTTAGGAATACAGAAATTGTGGCTCTTTTTATAGCATGCTTTATCATGGGTTGGTTTTTTTATTTATATTATTATTTAAGTAACAAACGAGCATGCAGTTCCCCTTATGGTAAGTGGTCATTGCCGCTCATGCACATGTGTAAGCTTCAAATAGAACATGGGTTCTATCTAAAGTCAATTACACATGCGTTGCTACTCCCGAGGAGTATGTTGGTCGCCCCGCATAAAAGTGTGCCGGCAACCACATTCTTCTATCGAAACACAAGAAATACTTTACGCTAGAAATAGGTGTGGCGGTGATACTTCCCCGGTCAAACTACACTAGTTCTATCACTAGTATTTATTAGTAAAAGGAAATACAATACCTATATTAGTTCACATCGTTGGCTTCGCCCGTTTTGGTTTGATTCATAATATTAAAGAATATATGTAACTGAAATAAACGTTAATGCTATTTATTACTATGCCTCTGTTTTTCAAGGCCATAGGTACATCAATAGCCATGACCACATATCTAAGTATAAGCTGGTATAATTTACACATGTTTAAGAATGTCATGGAGTTGTAATGGATGTTGTACGCTATAATTATAGCCGCAATTTAGGAATACAGATAGATGAACAATGTAATTGAAGAGCATGCATACATGAAATTCCCCAAAAAACTTAATCGTATTGTACATGTACAAAGTCGTTTGATACAAAAAGCTTTAAAGAGCGCAGCTCTTATGACGTATCTTGAAAAAATGTAGAAGCTAGAAAACCACCTTGCTATATCTCGAAAAAAATTCATACATATGTACGATTAATTACACTAACAATATACCGCCAGTGCGGTGGACTATGACCTAAAATACTCTCTCATTCTAATGAAGACAAGCCCAGCAGTGAAACAATAAAATGGGTTGTATCCCCAGTAATATAATGCTTCTATAGATAAGATTTAAAAGATTTTAGTTTAGAACTCAATACAAAATAAGATTTTATAATTTTTTTGGCCCTGGTATAAAGTTGATTTTTTCGTAATACAATAAGATTGTTTTCTATACTTATTCAATCATTGCTTTCTTTACAGGTACAGCATGGGGTTACATCGAAAGCTTCTTATTCTGGTTGCTGCAGGACCTGGGTGCGTCCAGATCGTTGATGGGTATCACTATCACAGTGGGTGGTATCGCCGGATTGCCACTCTTAGTACTTTCGGGCCCAATCATTAACAGGTTGGGTCATGCAAACGTACTTTTCATCGGATTTGTTTTCTACGCGATTAGGCTTCTAGGTACGTGTATTTTTATATACTAGTCACCCGTCGCAACGGTCGAAATTTGACCGTAATTTAAATTAAAAACTCTCAACTTTATATTGTTCAAAGTAACACGAATATTTCTCAAATTCAAATAAATTTTCGAGTTATTTTGAACGGACCCGTTCAAGGTAAAAAGAGGTTTAATTAGCTAAGCTGCTTGAATTTAAAAGCAATATCGGGTAATTGGACAAAGATATCTGACTTTGTGACGTTATGTGTTTTCATGGGATATTGAATGTTCTATTTCGTTTATAATGTATGTGTTTGTGTCAAATGCAAGTTGTTTTATGCATTATTAAGTTTTTGCTTCACGTATTAATATGTAGATATATCTTTTTAAAATATAGATGAAACTAATGAGCGTGCAGTTCATCTGAGAGTAGGTTGTCATTGTCATCAATAAACATCTGTAAGGTAGTAAATATAGAGCATAGGTTTTCCCTTAAGTCAATCATAAATGCGTTACTGCTCCTAAAACTAAGATGGCCACTAATTAGAAGGTAAGCCGGTAACCCCAAGCTTCCATCGAAACTCAAGAATTACTTCAAACCGGTGTAACCATTACACGGCTACCACCTCCTCGGTTGAACTATACAGTAAGACATGGTAATACCTCAAACTTAAGCGATAGGTGGGACTGACTGATAACCGCGTAAGTCGAATTCGCGTAAGTCAGGGTATAGCAAATACGTAATAAATAATTAAAATAACAAATTGTAGCTGTCATACATTGTACATAGTCTTGCTATCCCATACTGTTATTTAAAAGTGTGGGTTAATAAGACTATGTAATCGATAATGTAGAGATTGTGTGATGCTGGTGGCACTCAATAATAGACGAATTATGGGGATTTGAAAAACGCGTGACTGGGAGTTTGCGTAACACGGGGTAGAGTAAGTTGAGGTATTACTGTACTTACTTGTTCTACCAATTTGGTAATAATAATACTCTGAAGTTTCAAATTAGTTTTCACTCTGGCCCAATTATTGATGTGTTTTTCTGAGAGAAGTGATAGGCTTAAGAAATAGCGAAGGATTGAAAACGAAATGTAGGATTTTCGCTGACAAATGTGCGAAATTATAATTTTTAGGTGTCAGAGCTTAACGGCACAAGAGGGTACAATTGATTAATTAATCAACTCTTGATGAAAACGACTACCCTTATTAAATCGTTGACGTTTACAAGATTAATCACCCTGATGCAGTGTTTCTCAAACTTTATTAAGTCATAACCGATTAATTTCATGATCCATTCGATCCAGTAAAAGCTACTAGGGCATGTAAGGCGAATAAAAAATGGAATTTCAATATTCAAAAGTGGTATCTGCGACCAGGTGTTTTATTTGATTAGCGCAGAGCCAGTTGGTACCATTTGGGTAACGCTTTTTTTTCTTTTTTTCTTTTTTTCTTAACGCTTTCTACATAGCCCCAAAGTAGGATTTTTTCCTGTGTCGTGGGTATCATGGAAGACGAATACACAAACATCCAGACCCAGAACAAGTATCTAAACTCATCATTTATATACCTGCCTGGCTGGGAATCGGACCCGGAACCCACTGCGTATCAGAACGGTATGGTAACCGCTCCGCCACGCGGGTCGACAAAATATTCACAAGTGGTATCTGAAACCAGTTGTTTTGTTTGAGTAGCCTAGAGCCAGGGTACCATTTGGGTAATGCCCAATGCTAACGTAACCCATAAAACTATGTTTATTCCGCAATTTACTCCTTGATCCACAACCATGAACAACCAATTGAAACCATGTTTATTCCTTAAGTTACTGCGTGATCTACAACATCAAAACCATGTCTATTCCGCAGGCTACTCCCTGATCTACAACCCATGGCTGTGCCTGGTGTTCGAAGCGCTGGAGTCGGTGACGTCATCGCTGTCGTTCACGGCGGCCGTCACGTACGCGGCGCGCCTGTCCTCCACCACCACCGACACCTCCGTGCAGGGGTTGCTCGGCGGACTTTACTATGGAGTTGGTGGGTGATCACTATTTTTTTTTATCTGACTGAAGTAGCAAACGAGTATACAGTCCACCTGATGGTAAGTGGCCACTGCCGCCCATGGACATCTGTAATCAAATACATATAGAACATGCGTTCCATCTAAAGTCAATCACAGATGCGTTGCTACTCCCGAGGACCCATCTATCGAAACGCAAGAATTATTTCTACCATTACCGATTTCCTCTACGCTTAACAACAACAGAGTTTAACGCTGTTGTATTCTGCAGCCACTTATCGCCGAGCACTGCATGTTCTCTTACAATACTCGTTCGACCAATAAATCTCAATGTCTATCGAATGTCATGAAGAAAATTGGGTTTTACAATATAATTTCCATATTACATAAAACAATTATTTCTATATTTACAGGCAAAGGATCTGGAAGCTTGATAGGTGGATATTTAATGAAATTTTTCGGGACCAGACCTACGTACCAAATATTTTCAGGCGCTACATTTATTACTGGATGTTTCTACTACCTTCTCAATAGGTTCTATTTACGTAAGCGAGCTACCGGCGACGAAAATGACATCTGTAAGAAGAAGCCGGCAGTACTAGATATAGAATGTAGAGACACAAACAGTAAAGAAGCTGACAAAGTAAATGCGCCAATAGATGTCGCTAGTAAGAACGATATCAATAAAATAAGAAGCTTGGCTAGTGATGCTCCCAATGTGGAATCAAGCCAGCAAAGCAAGTCAGGTGCGGATAACACAGATGGCAGTAGTGACTCCGGTGTAGACAACCCGGCATATAACGACAGTGAGATCTCCATACAACATGACGTAGGAAAAGACAAAAATAAAAAGTAGTACGTAGCTGTTTTTAAGTAAAACAAATTAGAGTTAAATATATGTATAGATGGATCGTAATAAGATAATAAGTGTAAATTATTGTAGATCAGTAATAAAATGTTTGTTTTTATTTGTATATTCATTTATTGTACACGTAACACATATTAAACCTTTTTTCCAGTTACTATTTTGAATCAGTACGTTTTAAAATATTAATGTAACATATTTGTAGCTGCCTATTCTAGTAATCAAGTAAAGGTCTACATTTATTGTACATATAGGTAATATACGTAATAGTCAAACAGGCTGGATATCTTTTAAGCTGCATTTGTTTCATGCCTACCATTATTAGATATCATAGGTCAAAATTACAGACATATGGCATGTATATAGGTTATGCTCGAATAGAGAAAAAGTGCAGGTTGCTAATAGGGCCATTTGGAGTATATAATTATAAGACGAAAATACAAAAGTATTCACAATATATACAAAGAGAAAATACACCTCATACAAACATGTAAGATATTTTAGGGTCATAAAGTTTACGTTTTCAGTTTAATTACGGTTGAATTTTGACTAGTGCGACGAGTAATTAGTTGTTATAAACCAATTAAAATGTGGTTCAGTTATTTGTCATTAGACAGTGTTATGGTTGCAAATGCGATTCTACTATTAGTAGTAATCTTTTCCTACAAGTTTTCGGCTTTACGGTTCCGATAAGTCACGTAATGAGTTTACCACTGATATCTACTTAAGATTTCAGGCTTTGACATTGATTCTAATAATAATTCTGTGTAATACAGTAAAATCTGTGTAAATGGATGATAATAGAGGATTAATTATTTTTATCTAGTTTCCCAAATATATACATAGGTTGAAATGACAGTTTTCTTTTTTATAGACGGTCCTCTAAAAGAGTATTGGTTTTCATTTAAATACGTCAAAATATTAATTAAAAATCATTTCATGTGGTTGTAGTTTTATTATTCAAATTAACCAAAGGGTAATCTGTAAAAACCTATTAAATGGATTTGTACTGTACTGTATACCTAATCTACGTATTAGTTGCTTAAAGGCGTTTCTCGATGACAATTAAATATGTCAGAATTATCAATATTTGATATCCCAAAATATTTTTACTAGGTATCTAATAATGCTTTTTCAGCTTCACACTTTAATACTCTTTATAAAGTTTGTTCTTAATCTCTTGATTTTTGTTTTTACTTAGATAATACTGAGAAATAAAGTAAGTACGGAAGAAAAATTAAGTGTTTTTGAATATACTACAAATCTTGTAATTCATTCTAATAAATTGGCTTATATAGAAATTGAGCTACAAAGTCTTAATTATACTTATAGGTAAATTCCGAAAAGAACTATGAAGTAAAATCTCAGTAATAGAGGTATTTCAATGTCAGTGTCAGGATCTCATCAAAATAACAGATTTATTCAGGGCGCACTGTATGTTATGTTATATTATATTATTAACTAATTGAAGTAGCAAACAAACATGTTCTACCTGATGGTAAACGGCACTGCCGGATATCTGAAAGTAACTTCACATAGGGGTCCCATCCTGAGTCAATCATAGGTACGTTGCTAATCCTGAGGTATCCTTAGATGGCCTCGTATGTAAGTGACCAAAATAAATGTTTTATTGATTTTCGTTAGGGATTGTTACAAAGTAGGTTTAAACAAATTTAAATAACATTACACTATTTATTTTAATTTAAATTTGGTTTATAAGGTAATATAGTAGATTTACTATATCTATGATCTCATTATTTTTTCGTAATGAAAACTATTCGAAATTGTAGAGCACCAAATGCCTTGAGCAAATATGTAACACTTTCTATTAGGCTTTACTTGCTGGTGACATTCTTTATCCCGCTAATAGTGTAAATTATACCGCGGGCACGGGTCATCTCGATCGTGCTTCAGCCGTTCTACAAACTGAAGTACCGCTAAAAATTATCACAATTTATGTCTTCACTTGTTAGTTTTAAAACTATTGCATATTGGAGCATATTTCCGTATACTACATTTACGAATCGAACTCCAAGAGGAGCACTCGTTAGTACGGTAGTCAAATGTATATATGAATTAAAATGAAACATCTTCTATTATTAGTGTCCGTGCTAGTAGTGTGTCTTCGAGTAAACAATGTTATCGCGTTAAACTTACCTGGACCACGTGTGTACGTAGTAACACCGTCGCCTCGACCGCTGCAAATAGACAAAGGGAGATCGGTGCCATTCTATTACCACAACTGGATGAGAAGGATGGACAACGATATCGCCGAACAAAACACTACTACAACTACAGTTGCGCCAAAAGTTATGACACCCGACTTGATATTCGCCGAATTTGAATCTGATGACAGTATGAAGAAATCTATCAGAAAATTATTAGAAAAAGAAAAAATCGGTACACCGACTACGACGACGGCGCTCAGGCCAATTTATGTACCCGATGAGGAGTTGGAAAAAGTTAATCACGCAGCAAATTACGGATTGCCAATTAATGCGAAAGAAGAAGAAAAAACAGAAACGAAGACGAGTGGCCCTGTAGATTATTTTTCACTATATAATAAGCTGTACGAAGATCAACCATCGCCAGTCTTCATGCCTTTTACAACACAATCTACAACTTCCACCACAAGCACGACGACGACGTCAACGACCACACCGGAAACGAATAAAGTAGAAAATATCTGGCATATAATTGATAGTGAAAAAATAAATAAATATTCAGGTCAATGGGAGGAAGTTCCAATTGATACTCAAACCGAAGATACCAAAGTTGGGGATACATTATTTGATCAAGACAAAACAACTGAAAACAATATTGGTGATGATGAAATAAATGAAAACTTTGCTTTACCTGGGTAAGGAAAAGGATCACATTAATTTAATCCGTGGAACCTTTTATGTATTTGTCCAGAATTTTATTTGTATGCATAATTTGCTATCAGTCATTTTTTTAATTTACCTACCTCTTAGCGAACAAGAATACGATTGATGTTAAGTGGTCATTGCAGTTCGTGGACATTAGTAAGTGACCTAAATTAAAAGTAATATCTCTATATTGTTATGCTTGAAATGAGAAAATAGCTCATTTTACTTCATCCTACTGCAAAATTTAAGTCTTTAAATTATGTATATCAGTTTAATTTGTTTTGCCTTTTTTACAGGTTTGGCAATAATCCTGGCAATGGAGCTGAAAATGAATCACGAGCAATTCGTACTGAACCGAATATACGTTTTCCATATGTTAACTTAAAACCATTTCAATTAAAGCCTTCGAAAGGTCCCTTTGCCAACTTATCACCGGAGAACAAAAAAACGAACAATCTAATGACCAGCCTAAACAACTTTTACGAATTAAAGAAACCAGTGAGAGGAGAAGTTCAAGATGTTGTCCCTATGCGCGAAATTATTGATCGCTATAATCCAGCACAACCTTATTTACCTCCTTCAGATTATGGCAGTAAATACTCAAAGCAAAATTCTGCTCCAACTTCAACATTGCCAAAAGCAACTGCAAATTTAGTTCCTCCCCCGCCTCCACCGGTACCTAAGTTGACTGATAGTGACTTTCCAGCTCCTCCAAGTTACGAATCTTTCCCTCCTTACGCTGCGCCTTCTTTTGAATCAGCTCCACCCCCACCTGCACAAAAACCATCTATATCAATGCTATCTCCACCTTCCATTGATACCTCAGATGATACCGATACTAACTCAGACAATTTGTTGAATAATCAGCCTCCGATGGATATTGGATACCGATATAAACCACCTTCACCATCTGCTCCAAAATTCGTCCCTACACTCCCTCCACTTAGCAAGCCGTTTAATGGATATTCTTACGACAAACCTCCAATGGAAGCTGAATCTCCAATGATGCCTGCTATGGACGATAAGCCCGAATTTCACGGATACCATTATGATAAGCCTGACTCAGGTCCGCCACCAAGTGATCATGACGCTCCACCGCCGCCTCCTAGCTATGGACATAGTAACAGTCCGCCATCGTACGGTCACGATTCTGATTATCCTGAGTTAATATTTAATAAACATCACGGTGATATGGACGACTCCAAGGGAGGTGATGATATGAATGGAATGGTTCCTCCCCCCGTTGATATGAAACCGGCAGATCACGGACCACCGATGGATGACCATGGATTTCCGAGCGACTTTCCTGGCGATTTCAAATATCACCATGATATAGATGACCACGACTTTTACCATCACCATCACCATCATCCGACGACGACCACGTCCACGACTGAAATGCCTCGTGTGAACAGATACAGTTATTATTATTTAGGAAAAAAACTTTATTACTTGCCATTGTATTTCAGTGTTTACTTCATAGTGTATGTCGGAGCGTTGATTATAAAGGCTGTGCTACGCCATAAGATAGTATATCCTAACAGTTGGCGGCCAAACGGTACTACAGCTACATTCTTTTCAAAGAGATCCGTGGATTCTTATTTATCTAATGACAATCTTCATGAAATGACTGGAAGAGTAACGCACGCTTTAGCCACCGCAGCCGAAAAATATTTAAGCCAAAAATAAAAAAATAACTAAAATAGACGCTTGTTTACATATACACAGTCTGTAACTTAGTTTTAAATGTATATAAAACTTTTAGGTAACTTATGCGTTGTAAACTGGACATATTTAAACTTAATTACCTTGTTTATATATTCGTTCATTATACAACGTAGTTTTTAATAAAATATTATAAAAATAATTGCATTTCAACGTGTTTTTTCTACCTTGAACCTCGATGATCAATTTTGATATTAGTAAGTTTTAAATACCTACTAGGTACAAGTACCTACATTGATATAACAATTAAATATGTCTGTTTCTAAGTAACATCAGTTAATAACGTAAATGCGATGTTTGTGCACTAAAACAGATATTCCTAGAATATGAATTTAAACCAAGAAATTATTATGAAAACAAAAAATCCGACTGCTAAAGTTAAATAATAGTCACATTTTTTTTGTTATTTAATAATTTATTTGTTTCTCTTATTACTTGTTAGAATATAACGGTTTTTTATTTTTATATTAATTTATTTTATTTGCATTAAGTAGGTGTTATGTTTTATATATATAACTTGTAAATTATTTAAATTTAAAATGTATCATTATATAAATGAATAATAAAATAAACGACATTTACCTACTACTTACAAGCCTAGATCTATTAAGCCCAATAAAAGCCATTTTTCGCGCATATAATTAGTACGCAATATGTAATATTCGTAATATTTTCTGAATCGTTTATCCAAATTACATGCTGAAAAAGCAAATTCAATCTAAATTACATGGTTGATTTATTGATCATTTATTTCGATAAGGATTAATACAGAATATAAGAAAACAATATTAAAATTAACGGGATATTTTTAACAGTTTTTTTAAATATAAATGTAATTATTGTGAGTTACCCATAAGAGATAGAGACATGTTTCCGCGGACTTATTAGTATTTTTGTAGTTCTACATTTCTCTAGTACATTAATTTAGTGTTCCTCTGCTGGTTTATGCGGCGTACGCGTAAAACTCCCCACAGGCGAGATTTTTTAAAAACGCGCGGCTTCTTCAACAGTAATCATTATATTACAGTCAATTTACATAAAACCATATTGTAGATAGTACCTACTTTTTTTTTAATTCAAATCTTTTTCAATAATTTTAGGAAAAATCGCATAAAAATCCGTTTAGTAGATTTTGAGAAAAATGATTAAATACTAGCCCATATCTCAGATAGGAGGTAGCATTTTGTGGACAATCCTGCTTAGAGACATTACATTTTTCACGTGGTAGAAGCAGTGTAGTTCAACCGGGGAACTACCACCGTCACACCTACTTCTAGCGTAAAGCATTTCTTGCGTTTCGATGCAAGGGTGTGGTTGTCACTTTGTTATGAGGCGACCATCTTAGTCCTCCGGAGTAGCAACGCATCTTTCATTGACTACAGATAGAACCCATGTTCTGTTGAATTTGCTTACAGACTTCCATGGGCGGCAGTGATCACATACCATCTGGTGGACTGCATGCTCGTTTGCTACTTCAATCAGATAAAATAAAAAAAGTAAAATAAAATGGATTGGTTAAGAGATTTTTTCAACTGCGATCGTAAAATTTGAACTTATAATGAACCCTAAATGGTCAGGTAAACACGAGCTGGAAAGTTATTGTAATGAGGCGATTTTCACCCACGTGTTAATATTATCTTAAAATAGATTTAGATATGGTATTGAATGTTGCTACCCGGCCGAATAGCAAATAATGCAGATTGGGTGAATTTTTTTAAGGTTACAATATTAGTCAACGCCTTCAGAATTCATGTGATAAACGCTGCGCATGTTCTTTGCTCTGTACGTGAAGTATGAGTATTTTTTAATCATTAATGCAAATTATTGTAAAATATAATTTAATTTACTGAAAAATGACGAATAATACATTACATACATACATAATATAAGCAAACTGCACCAACCAAACCATCGTCCTTGTTTTCTGAAGTCTATTTGAAAACTGCGAGCGCACAGGAGTGAGCTTACATTTTTTACTTTCTATACAGAGAAAACGGAAACATATTATTGTTCAATCAATAGGTAATAACAATAACAAGAAATTAAAAAGTGTAGAGTGCTGTATTGTTAATATACTCCTGAGTACACATAATCAAAAAATAATCATATGATTCTAAATTCGAAGGATTTTTATCAATATCCCTATTATCCACCTTCTGCTTACATCATCACACTCTTATTAGTACGCCCAATCTCTTGCACTCGTTAAAATAAATTATTTGAGCCCCAACATAGGATTGCTAATATTCAATGAAAGTTACACCATTTACCTCCACATTCCATCATGTGATTTGCATAAAAATACAAAATTATTGTATTGGCGCCAGAACTATATACATAATACGAACATTCTTTTGATTAGAATTAGAAATAGTTGTAAGATGATTTTAATTAATATTTCGGTGTTAGTGAAAATTAAGCTTATATCTTTCGTCAACTCATTCGTGTCCCACTCCCAGAGTCCCAGAGTTCCAAAGTTTAGGCCATAGTCCACCGCGCTGGCCAAGTACGAATTGGTGGACATAAAGGATGTAAAATAAGGTTTGTTAGAACGAGTAGGTACACCATCAGAATATAAAAATTTTGGATTAAAAAGTAAGTATATGTAAACTTGAAAAACTTAATGAATAAAACTTTTAAATATCTAGTTTCATGAATTTTCATTTTATTCCATACTAGCAGAATCCACGCAGCTTCCTTCGTTCAGACTATAATGTACTTTATCCGACCATATACATTTGTACGATCCATGCCTGGAAATGTCCCTCAGCATGTGCCACAGCGTATGCGATGAAAGGATATTTTAAGCCATTTTTTTCACCTTGATTCATGTTACGGAAGTTTTAGAAAGGACGCCTTATATATTCTGGTAATAAAATATAGATTATTTTACTTAAGAATAATGTAGCATTCTAATGGTGAAGGAATTTTTAAAATGGGTTCAGTAGTTTTTAAGTTATTTCACAAACATACGAAAATACAAAGTTTTCCTCTTTATAATACTAATGTATATAGAAAAATATTCAACTCAGTCAGTGGCGGCGCAAGATCTTAATTTAATGAGGGCAAGCGACAAATCGCGAGGCCCTCTGACACAGTCGTATTGCAGTTTGTCGTAACTACATACTTCTTTTGTTAACAACTACTTACTTAATTTGCTACTTAATTTTCCATTCTACGCATGAAAGAGACTTTTCCATTTTGTTTATTTAATAAGTTCCGAAAATCTATACCATGAAGGATCATTTTATAGCATGGTTCAAAACTTACGTAATTGCTATGAATAAAATATGTTTTATATCTATGGCAGCTTATAAGGGGTGCTATAATATATAAATCTACTAGCCTTTGCCCGCGGCTTCGCTCGCGTGGAATTTAGTCTGCCACATGAAGTTTGCAAGGTGGTGGGGCAATGGTTCAACCAGGGAGGCATCACCGCCGCACCTATTTCTACCGCGAAGCAGTTCTTGTGTTTCATTTGAAGGGTGTGCCTGCCGGCTCACTTTTATATAAGGCGATCATCATAGTCCTCGGGAGTAGCAACGCATCTGTGATTTACTTCAGATTGAACCCTTGTCCTACTTCCTAAGGCGATTAACATAGGGTACCGCTCACTGCCACGGTAGGCGGTGAAGCGGATCTCATGTTGTATTGGGGTCTAATAAATCCGTTGATGCCTCACAAACGTACACCGACTGGCCGCGCGGTTCAGCGGTGTTCTCATCACCACCGTGTCTCCGCGCGAACGACAGTGCGGGGGGGTCGGCGCCTCACACACGGGCTGGCGCCTAACCTCGCGGATCATCGTTGAAGCAAAAATGCATTTCGATGTCGAAAAGTTTATTTTGATGATCGATCCATCCGCGCGTACAGGCGCGTAAACCGCCTTACCGCGCGGGGCACCGCTATTCGCGGCGGTGCGCGGTGCCGTGTGTTAATCGCCTAAATCAGTGTGTTCAAATTTCAAATCACAGGCACGTATATTAATTTGAATTAATTTTGTCGGCAACAGATATTAATGATTACTCTGAAATTAAAAGTTTTAAGAAAGGGTCTGAAAACCCGTGACGGTTACCAACGCACAGTTGGCTAGCGTGGTCAACTACGACCTAACCTACTGCTAATCTGACATATGTTCCGAGTTTTGTTACATTAAAACGTCGATGACGATTGAATAACATATTTAACCTTTCTGCTGTTTCATTCTCATTGACTTTTTTTTCTTTTTTGTCGAGGGAGAAACCTTCAAAAGGTACGCCGTGGGAGGGACGCAGGGTTATCTGGGATTCTTATAGCACCAGGACTCCGGGATCTTCAAAGGAACGCAAATGGAGTCCTCTGAGTGCATTGCCCCATCAGGCTCCTCCCAAGTGAGCGGCTGGGCCCACCACTCCATCTGGTCTTTACCACGATATGCGACCACACGTATGCCACCGTCCTTCCCAGGATCGCCTCGCTGGACGGTTCAAGCTCCGTCCATCCTGGCTCTCACGATAGCATGCGACCACACATGCTGACATCTTTCCCGAAGTTGCTGACTGGGTGTTTGGAGCACTCCGTCTAGCCGCCCGCAACCCTGAAAGCTCCCTTTTAGTTGCCTCTTACCACAGACAGGGGATACCGTAGCCTTATTCCCGGAACTACAGAGACGTCATTGATCTTTCACATTTTGCTCCGTGTTTTATAACCATGCAAATATTAATATCATACAACTTCGTTGCATACGGCGGCGGCGCACGGCGCGTACTGCCGGTCAATCAATTGACTACGCAATATGTTATACTCGTAATATCTTCTAAACTACTTATCCAATTTACATGGTGTAAAAGGTAGATTTAATCTTTATTAGATGCTTGATTTTTTGAAATCATTTATTTGGATAAGGATTAATATTTAGTTTGTATAAAACCCATGGAAACATCAACTTGATATTTTTAAAATTTTCAAAGTATAAAAAGAGTTATTGTGGGTTATACATAAAATATAGACATATGCTGTCGCGGACTTTTATTTAGATCTATGTGAGCCAAACAATCCCACAGTACATTATATTTGGATATCTCCAACGGTTTAGGCAGCGTACGCGAAGATAGCTCTCAGAGCACAACTTTTTTTCCGACTAACCTGATATTTCTCGTTATATTATAACCTTATAAAAAAAAAATATTACAAATTATAGCCCATGTGTTATTCTGATGTATAACCTATACTACTGTAAAGTTTCAACCTAATCCGTTGAGTAGTTTTTGCGTGAAAGAATAACAAATACACATACATCCTCACAACCTTTCGCATTTATAATATTAGTAGGATGCTGTCGCGGACTTTTATTTAGATCTATGTGAGCCAAACAATCCCACAGTACATTATATTTGGATATCTCCAACGGTTTAGGCAGCGTACGCGAAGATAGCTCTCAGAGCACAACTTTTTTTCCGACTAACCTGATATTTCTCGTTATATTATAACCTTATAAAAAAAAAAATATTACAAATTAAAGCCCATGTGTTATTCTGATGTATAACCTATACTACTGTAAAGTTTCAACCTAATCCGTTGAGTAGTTTTTGCGTGAAAGAATAACAAATACACATACATCCTCACAAACTTTCGCATTTATAATATTAGTAGGATAGGATTGTCAAAACTGTCTTCAAATAAATTATTATAGTGAACTACTTATCTATGAAAAATATGTAGACCTAAATGTTACAATTAGAGGAAGAATGATAATTGGTCGGATCACGCTTATTCTGGGTGAAATTTCACTGTCATAATACGACCGTCACTTTTTATTGCGTTTTTGCAAAATGTGTAGTAATTAATGCATATGTAGGTACTTTTAAATTCTAATAGAGACTTATCTCTCATCTATTTATATAACGCTTATGCTCTCTACGCTTATAATTATGCCAATACCATAACGAATTTTATAAGTCTTAAAAATAAACGATTCCATGTTTATCAAAAACATGATACACGAAACGAATAACATTTAAATTATATTCTTGATACTGTATATAAGTGAAAGTAAAACCACGCTTTAGGTTCGAGTTAAACTTGGGATGCTGTAAATCAAATTAGCACCCCGAAGCATCATGGCACGGTTTGTTTGCAGACTGTTTATCTGTAGTGCTCCCTTTGCGCTGTTAACTGGGGCGCATTATTTCAATTCTGTCAGTCTCATTGACACCGACCAGCGGTGCACTACGGACAAATACAAAAAAATCCATGTGGTTAAAAAAAGTTTAGTAAGTCGAAAAAGATATCGTGAAATATGTCGAAAGGTATAATCGGCTTTTCGTTGCACGGCTTAGTGTGGGCGGCCGCTGTAGCCTTCGCGCTATGGGCGGTGGGCGCCAGCGCAGGCGCCGCGCGCTACGACACCGCCACGCCGTATTCGCCGCCCTATTCCAAGTACAAATACATACCCTTGAAGTAAGTGATATTGCCTTATATATTCGTTTTTTAATTACTTATCTTTTTATTCTTTTTATATGTATCAACTTAGCATAATAAGCATAACGAATAATTAAAAGTGAGTATAAGTACAAATATGTAGTATAAAAGTAGGGTAAGAATTGCGAGAATTGATACTGTGTTGAATTTATTAATTGTTTATATCATATAACTTACTTTCATCGCAGTGAAATAAAAAAAATGAAGTATGGACGACATGAAAATAATTGCAATTTCGATATATATTTAAGTTCAAATCAGGAATAATTTGCATACCGGTTTTTTTATAGGTACTAGCTATAAAAACCGGCGTGTTTTTTTAGTTTTTAATGTTTTTTTTATTATTATTTTATAAATCGGCGGAGAAACAACTGGAGTCTTTTCTTGGTTTACTATTAAACTTTTAAAGCATTATTATTGTCTTATTCCAAAGATTCAGTGATTTTGTAATACTAAGTACTTACTACATACTGCAATTAAAGTATAGAAGTTGTTTTGAAATGTACATATTTCTAATTCCAGCCCAAATCATATAGATGTGGCAGCATCATCACCGACGTCTACAGATGAAACAGAATCCGGTGGTCTCAACATGCCAGCCTCCGAGTTGATATTAATTGTTCTCAGGACTGCTTTAGATGTTGTTAGAAATATGAACAAGAATAGGGCGGCTAAGACCCCAATCATACCACATAGAAATACTACAGCAATACAAGTGAGTTATATTACGATTTTCCTATTTGTGTAAATAGAAGATGATTGTTTGTATAGTTTTTTTTATCGTTTTTAAGGTTTCTTATTACGCTTCTTGGTGTATATGTCACTGTGTTATTAGTATAATAATACATACAATCTCATTCATTAATCATGTTATATAATTTGACAATATTTTGTCTAAAAGGGTGTAAATACTTCCGGAAAAGTAACTCTGATTAATTTTGGCTTTGAGTTTTTTATTCGCGATTAGTGAAAGAACTCTGTTCAGTTCACCAGGCATAATGATTCTATTACATTTAAAAAACGTAAAACCTTAGGTATGTTAAATCTATTAGAATGGTAGATTTATTATGACAAAGTTATTCATCGTCAATCTTTCGTCGTCTTCAATTAATTATTAAACTGGTCTTAAACTGTTAGATATGTGTGTATCGTTTATAATTAGTTTTAAAGTTTATATTAAATTAAATAAGACTTTGATAATATTATCCTTTAATTTACACTCAACAAACTCATGTTTAAAACTGTCGTCTAAAATATCAGTGCGAGAAGCATTTATCACTTCAGGTACAAATTCATTCATGAATAGTGCAGGGTGTGGTTGACAATTGTCACATGAAACAGGGGCATAACGGTGCTGGCTGAACTGGGTTACCGGCGTCTGTGGGTGCTAATTGCTTGTCCGTCTGACACTGTACTACTGTACCCTAGTTTCACGTATATAGTTTGGACAAATAGTTGAGAAGTACAGATTCACGACAAACTTGTAGGGCAGATGTAGGTAGCCGTTAGCATAGTTAATATATTTCACATGGCATAGATACAAAATATATTTGACCTGTTTATAATAAAAAAATAAGCCAATGAGGGGAGAAATTATTGACCGAGATTAAATAAGGTTTGAATTTGTATCAAAGTTACAGATTTGTGCGTAGTGTGTAAAGCTACACGTATAAGAGGGACTTATTATATAATCTTGCCAATTTCGTAGATTTTTAAAGTGAAATAGTCTTGTACAATTCAACCAAAATAAATTTTGTGACACTTTTAATTTTATGATTGTTATTAAATAAAATAATATCTTAATTATCGTTGTTTAACCAATAATTTTCATATATTACAATTATATTATGATTTATATATTATCCCTACTAATATTATAAATGCGAAAGTAACTCTGTCTGTCTGTCTGTCTGTCTGTCTGTCTGTTACTCTTTCACGGCAAAACTACTGAACCGATTTTTATAAAATTGTGTACACAGATAGTGGTGACCTTGGGATCCATTATAGGCTACTTTTTATTTCAAAAAATGGGTTGAAAATGTTAAAATCGAGCATAAATGTTTGTATGGTAGTTCGTTTTTGACTAAGAGCTGTACTATTATTTACGTCAAGGGGTATCATAGATTTGATTAAAAACTTATGTGAATAATAAAACATTAAAAAATATTGATTTTGAGTCGACAACATATATTCGTAAAACTCGGTATGTCGTGAATTTTGTTATATTCCAATGCAAATGACAATCTCCATATTGGCTTTTGACATAGAGGTGTACTAATAATTCCGTCAAGGGGTATGATAGATTTGATTAAAAACTTAGGTGAACAATTAAACATTAAAAAATATTGATTTTGAATCGACAACATATATCCGTAAAACTCGGTATGTCGCGAATTTTGTTAAATTCCAATGCAAATGACAATCGCCATATTGGCCCTTTCGCCTGGACGTCATCGTGAGTTCGTTCAGAAATAATACATATAAATTGGTAACAATTAATTATCATTCAAATAGATGTGATATAAATTTGATTTAATTTACCCATAATATGGGTTTATAATATGAAAATGTATTTATAATGCGAAAGATACGATTATAATTACGAGGAATTCCCGATGAGTTAAATATTAGGTATACTTGCGCTATCACTGTTCTGTTGAATTATGTTGAATGAACATTTGATAGATGGCGTTATCTACAATACAACTTCGAAGTAATATCGATAAATTAAATGTTGATGTTGAATTACTAATAATTCCGTCAAGGGCTAAGAAACACTGGTTTGCACACTTGATTATAAAATAAATCCACGATAGCATATTTATATCTCTTAAGGTTAACTCACAATAATTATTTTTATGTTCCACATTTTAACTAAAAATAATACGTTATTTTCGAGTCTGTTGTCTTTTGTTCAGTATTATTATGTCGTCGTCAACCCATTATTGTCCCACTGCTGGGCACGGGTCTTTTCTCAGAATGAGAGAGTTTTAGGTCATAGTCCACCACGCTGGCTATTTGCGAATTGGTGGACTTCTTGTGGAATCCTTATGTAAATAAATGCATTCGTTAGTTTCGTAATTTTAATAAAGATCAAAATTGTTTTTTACGCATCAAATAAATACGTTTAAAGTCATTAGAGATATCAAATTATATAACTTCCTTCAAAGGGTACGATAATAAAATTCCGTTAAGGGGCAAGATAGACTTGATTGAAAACTTATCTCAATAATAAAACATTAAAAAATATTGATTTTGAGTCGACAACATATATCTGTAAAACTCGGTATATCGCGACTTTTGTTTGTCACCATATTAGCCATTTCATCCTGATCCTTAGTTCATTATGAAATAATAGACACCTATAAATCGATAACAATTAATTATCATACAAATAAATGTGATATAAATTTGATTTAATTTACCCACAATATAAAATTACGAGGAATTACCGATGAGTTAAATATTAGGTATACTTGCGCCATCTATCCTGATCTATGTTGAACTACTATGTTGAATTACATTGAATGCGATAGGTGGCGTTATTTACAAAACAACTACGAAGTCTATTGATAAATTAAATGTTGATGTTGAATACTAATAATTGCGTCAAGGGCTACGAAACACTGGATTGCTACCTTAAATATAAAATCAATCCGCGATAGTATATCTCTATAACTTATGGTTAAGTCACAATATTTTTTTTATGTTCCATATTTCAACTAAAAATATTACGTTAATAATTTCGAGTGTGTTTTCTTCTGTTCGGTATTAATCCTTATATAAATAAATGCATTCGTTAGCTTTTACACAATATGCATCAAATAAATACTTTTAAAGATATTAGAGATTTAAAATAATAAAGATGTGTCTCTCGGCAGGGGTAGGTAACCGTCTCGCTCGCGCATGCTAATACATGCCGGCCGCCGATGCGTGTGCATTATTAGAGTAATCTGACCACTTGATAGTGTCCAGTGTTGAGTAGGACACGAATGTTAAATAAGTTTGTAAGAATAGCGTTTTTTTGTACTAGACCAGTACAAACATTGCACTTCACCCTGCAGCATAACCCTGAAAATTTTTAAACATACTGCGGAAAAGTTAAAATCAATCTTTGTAATCGATGCGTTTTGGTTTAAATGTGGAGCAGGATTTGGTTTACAAGGTGCTTCTTGGTATTGTGTGACCACTAAGATTGATAATTAATTCAAAGAAAGGCGGTTCACAATCGTCTAATTTTAAAATTCTAATTTGTCTAATTTTTAAAATATTTTAACATAACAATTATGATCCTAACCACAAATACATACTTTAAATTCGTTTCTTTACTCTTTGTATGTCCGGGTAATCGCCTGAGCGGCTAAACTCATTTGGATAGGACTTGCACTATAGAAAAGGTTGTGGAATAACATAATTATAGACTACTTTTTATCATATAATTTCAACGGGGTCGAGATTTTTGCGGGAAAAACTTTGCGATACACTCATTTTTACGCGGGCGAAGCCGCGGGTACAGCTAGTATTTTAATAAACACAAAATTTTATTCCTAATTCTATTTTCATTGTGTTACCACATATTTCAGACGTATGTATGTATGTATAACTATCCGCCTGACGCCGCTTAATGGCAACCAACACATTGAACAAACTAGAAATGATTTGGCTGCAGAGATAGCTGTCAAATACATTTTTCTTTGTCGTGACTTCTAATCTTAAGAAGTCCAGGACAAGAGTACTACAAATATATTTAAAAACTGTCTGATATTTCACTATTATTTTATCTATTTGCACGACGGCCCTAATAACTATGTATTTACAGTTTTTAGACAGCCCTTTGAACGGGTTAGATGAAAAACGGCATTTGATGGAATATCTAAACTTAGAAGTAGGACGCCATAAAGTAGTATTTATCCTCAAAATATTTGGTTCTTAGCGTGGAAATGTGCGAAAATTATTCTGCATGTCAGTTAAAAATACTGCAATACTGATTGTACTGCTCTCTCTTCTTGATCTCTTCTCTTCTCTTCTGAATCTCGGATTGTCTTCGAATTGTCGTTATGAACAATAAAATATATATTAACGTATTTGAAGTAGATTTAGCATACGTCAATATAATAAGGGTAAGGAATACCTACAACGTCTTAAACGCATAGCGATAGATTACGGATATTCAGGCGTTTAGTATTTATTACCTTATCTACTCCACTGTAAATATGTGAGATATTTACAGTGACATAGTCGTCGTTGTCAATCCATTATTTTCCCACTGCCGGGCACGGGTCTTCTCTCAGTATGAGAGAGTTTAGGCCATAGTCCACCGCGCTGGCCAAGTGCGAGTTGGTGGACACAGTGACATAGTAGTGTATCATATCGGGTACATAATCAACGTGATTTATTGATGTATTGTAGTGTATTTTATATATAAAAAAGATGTACATAGAAAAAAGACAAACCCACTGAGTTTCTTGCCGGATCTTCTCAGTTGAGGTCGTGTTCCGGTCGTGGTAGTGTAAAAAATATACATGTAACTGACAATTCGTAACTGTTTTCATAGGCCTATGCAAAATAAAGACATTTCATTCATTGATTATCATATTCTTATCAAATTGCGCTTATTAATTTCAGCTTCGGAGAACCAACCCAAAGAATGGTACGGCAGTGGAGGGGCGAGGGTTCGAGGACTATTATGACGAGCACCATGACCACGAAACCACGACCACAGCGAAGCCCATGAAGCAGGGCAGGTATACCGACCCCTGGGCGGGATACTACGACTGGATCATTAACGAGGGTTCCTTCAAATTTTGGAGTGTCTTCCAGGTGAGATATCAAGCGTACGTATGTTGGTTTTTCAGGAATATGGTTAAATAGTTAGGAGATTGACGGTAGTTGGACCATCCTGATTCTAGTAGCAGCAGTGTGATTCAACCACCACCACATTTATTTCTATCATGAAGCAGCTTTCGCATTTCGGTGCAACGTAGAGGATACCGGTTTGTAATCTGCTTTAGATAGAACCCCGGCTCCATATAAAGTTAGTTAAAGATTTCCAAATATGGTTGTAAGCTTCTTCGATGGAGGTATTCAGATCACATTTTTTAAAATCATAAACTACAAAATATTAGGTTTGTAACGTCGTTTGTATGCACTTTTTTATACCATATTTTATAGATATATCAGAATTAATATCATCTATATTATTTATTATTCTCGTTCTTCCTTTCCACAGAGAAATATATTCTGTAAAAGTGTTTTCTAAAAGAATTTGTTACGGTTATTACACGTCCCTAACGGTGAATTAATCTGACTTAATCTTGAACTTAATCTCTGCGAATCCAGATAAGTCCTTTTTACGGCAAAGATTTACCGCATAACAGAGCCTTTTTAAGAGAACCGTAAAAATATTTTATTTCTGTCTTACCATATTTTAATTTTCAACAAAAAGAAATTGGAACATTATTCGATCCCCCCGTAGACAATCTGAATAATGAAGTAAGACTTCTGTAAAGATATTGTTTATATGTAGTCGATTAAATGTATTTTGTAGTATATAGTTTTGCTTACTTTTGCTGATCTTTTGGTTATCCTGGGTATAAATAATTGCAATAAATCTGCTGACGTAATACTTGAACCTAAATTTAAACCTAAACACATAATAATTACTTTAATTGAATTTTGACATTTTAAACGATTTTTTTAATATTATCTCCTCAATAATTCCATAAGGTACGATGTTGGTATTAATACTTACAACCAGGAACTTTTGCAATTCATAATTACTTGTTCAACAGACAGTTTACGATATTTTGTTCTTCAGATTCTAAATATTTGCCAACAATTATGATGGAATAACCACGAATTATTGTTATTCTGTTGAACTAGCAATCTAGCCTTTAATAAATTTTGACTGACGTTATAGGGATCAAACTCTCTGATTGGAAACAAGCAGTTTCGTGTGTTGGTGTGCACTCGTATAATTCTTCTGTTATTTTTTACCTAATTAATAAACAAATATACTATTAAAATATGTTATGATAAAGAAACATCAAAGGTACTGTTAGTAAAAATAATTCTAACATATTTACGTAGAAATAGTAGTAGTGGTAATGCTGCCGTAGTGGAACCACGCGGATTTCTACCAGTTTGAAATATTGATTAAATATTATTGAAGTAATGAATACAAGTAACTGTAGCGAAGTTCTTGATTGTAATATCAATAAAGTATGACAGCGAAACAATCTGTCATATGAATTATCTGATTATTAAAAAACCTTGCAATATCTCTTGAGGCATAATCTACGCTGTTAAATAATATTTAAGATTTTAAAACATGAATTTCCAACAATAATACGGTTTATGATAATGTAACATTTTAGACGTGACCTCTAAGGCATCGTAGCGTATCGTAGCGCTAAATTATCATACTTGCTAATTGCCATATGTAAAAAACAAAACGATTTTGTCGTCATTTGATGTCTGAAATAAAATAAATAAAAATCATAACATTGACATACTTTTCGAGCGACCAACAAGCATGGTCACCGTCGGTGTCTGCAGGAAGTGGAAATGCGACTTTGAAAATTTTATCTTAGGACGTAGACGAAGTAATCATACTATTTACAGACCGCCAAAATTCGATTTGCATGGAGATAAGCTTTTCTGTTGACAAAGCTAAAGTACAGGGTCAAACCTCTGTTTAAAAGCTAATTCCGTCTAGTGGCTTTATCGTCGCGTTGTGACCGCTTTTTTATTTTATGCAAGAATATAATAAAAATGTATATAAGGAAAATATCTACCCGACTAATAAAAACACTTATTACGTAATTCAATTGAATTCTACACAATCACATTTTTAATTCTAAGCAGATCTTATATAGCAGACATTGTGAAAATAAATTAATGCCATTGCCTAAAATTAGTTTGACTGTGTTTAATTCCAAAACTCGTATTTGTTAGGAGTCTATTTTGTAGCCTTATGTTATTTATTAATAAATAACAGTCATCAGTAAATTTTCTTGTCAAGTAGAGGATTTATTATTGGGCAATTTATAATTAATAATCATCCTACAATAAATTTACTATAATTAAACTTTTTGTAAATAAATTAAAAGTTTGACAAGTCATGAATTTAAAAATTGTGTAAAACATATTATACTCTTATTAGAAACTGCCACTGTAGTCTTTGGATGATTCATTGAGGCAAGAAAACCTGCATTTCTTTCACTTTTGAAATTGTGTAAAGTCAAAGTGATTAAAATAAATTAAAACTAATTGTAAGTGGTAAATAATAATTATAATTAAAAAGATAATTGATTTAAAAAATGATTTCACGTGTTGGCTTACATGTTCCATTTTGAGCAAAGGTTCTTAAAATCTCAAAAAATCCTAAAAAAAAAACATACGGTTACCATTCCCATCAGAAAAACGACCATGATAAAACTGATAGCAAAGTTTCGCAGCAATCTCGAGACTAAACCTAGATGTTAAACATAAGATACTGGAGTCACGGAGGAAATGATTAGTGGCATATGAGCGTCATAGTTTCACGGTCATGTTTTAAGTGGCTCGTCTCAAAATGTTTCCGGTGCGCTTGTAAGTACTGTTTTATCGTCGAATGTTATGGTAATATAGTCTTAATTTTAAAGAGGAAATTACGTTAATCGTGTATTGCCTACAGCTAAGTGGATAATTATTAGAATTATGACTTTATAAAAAGGTGGTATTTATTTTATTGCCTCAATAAGATGTTTGAAAAGATGTGTTCTTTGCGCAAAAAATGTTATATGATACAAGAATACGCCTCTTATACGTTAATTGAAACAATTAAAATAAATATCAATTAGCAAAGGAATAAAATGAGTTTAATATTTATTTAATATCTTATATTTACCGATTGCATTAGATAAGATAAAAAGTAGATGCGATTTCTGATATTAATAGATTTAATTACATCGTAACGGCTTCTCGCGTGAAGAAACCTGTTAAACTTGTCAACTAATTGACCGCATTTAGTACCTAAATCGTAATACTACCTGCAGATAACGAAATAAATTTATTACAATGTTTTAAAAGGTTCTGCTTTTACAGATGTGTTTATTTTTTGTACTAAACGAGGTTTGTTTTAAGTATTGCAAAAAATACATTTCTCTAAGTGTTTGACCTCGAGTGTGAGAATCGAAGGATTTACATGATTTTGGACTAATATTATCACGGAATTCATACATTTTAATATGTTAGAAACCTAAATTAGGTCGATTGGAATATATACGCTAAAAGAAATCAATGCCGACTGATTTATCCACAAGCTGTCAAATAATTGATGTATAGGTTTAACGGATGGAATATATAATTAGAGATCGATATATGTAACAAAAACTATAAAAATACATGGAATAAAACCAAGAAAAATAAACACAACGCTATTTTCGTTCCGATTTACGATTACATATGTTTTACCTACTTGAAAGAAAAAGATGCTATGCATTTAACGTGTTTTTCTTTAAATTAAATTAATATGTTCACTGTATCTGTGTCAGTGTATAATTACTTCATTTATAGATTTTGTTTGTTAAAATATTCTATAGCAATCGGTCCCACGTAATTTTACGTAGTCAAATATGAACGTATTTATAATAAACTAGTTAAAAAATCTAAAATTAATAATTTTAGATTTAGTGTTCCTCTTCTATATTATGCATACAAACCTGCCTCTTGAATCACTCTATCTATTAAAAATAAGTGCCCTAAAGTCCATAGCGTAGTTTTAAAATACAAACCTGCCTCTTGAATTACTCCATCTATTAAAATGCCATAACTGCTTTAAAATCCATAGCGAAGTTTTAAAGATTTAAGCATACATAGGGACAGACAGCGGAAAGCAACTTTGTTTTATACTATGTAGTGATGAAACAAGCTAGATTATTATAAGAATGAAGTATCACAATAACAATAACGTTTCGCTTGGTTTTATTGCCTATAACTGTAATCCGAGGGCCACGAAATTCGCTTGGCGTTGCAAATGTCAACAACAAGCGATTTTTAGCTAATTTCATACAAGAATAATACAAACTACTGCGATTTTTCGTAGCCGTAAGATGATAAAAACATTTGTTTTTATCGCTTATCGCTGATGCTTGTAGCGATAACCGAATCACGCTTGAAGGGAATATTTCGAAGTCCTGTAGTAATGATTGGTTAACATCGAATCCGCATTACATACTTCTTTATTTATACCAAACGACAACTTATTTATAAGACTGAAGTAGCAAACGAGCATAAGCATAGTTTACCCTAAAATCTGTATGTGTAATAATTTGTAAGCAACTACATATAGAACAGGTGTTCTATCTGAAGGCAATCAGATGCGTCGCTACTCCCGAGGACTAAGATGGTCGCGTCATTTAAAACCACTAACGAAACGCAAGAACTGTTTCACGCTTAAAGTGATGGTACCTCCCCGAAAAAATCATATACGTTCTATCATCTTGCAATACTTAGTAACCATTTAAGGTACTTTGTATTTATAATCTGGAGTAAAAGTTTGTATATACACGGTGTGCTTCATATACGTTTTTGTCAATTTCAGTTGTTCACCGCTGCGCTGCTCTTGTACGCCTGTTTCTCCGCTATTTACTACGCGAAGTTCAATCCAATCATCCCGGATTACAGTTTAGAGTACGACGACTATTTCTTGGAGCGGACAGTCGGGAGGAAAGCCAGGAGCTTAGACGCCTCAGAACTGCCTTCTGGCCTTAGTTGGATTAATCCAACCACGTTCCAGTTTATATTGGACGCGATTTCTAAACATTATGAAGAATAATAGTGAAGTTAATAGGACTTTTAATTAAGTAAGTAACCACAGGGGAACGACGGCAAGTGGTAAGTAGAAGCAGTCCTTTAAGGTTTCTGTTAATCCAGTTGTAGTGTTTCATATAGTTTCATATAGTATCATTCAAATAGTAGATAATTCAATAAATTTATCTACTATTTCAACTAAATCAGATAGCTGTTTTGAAAGTTAAAATCTGTATCGAAACTAGGACATTTTGAACAGTAATATAGACTTCAGTAAATTGCTCGAGTCCGGTGAACATTCAGTTTAGCAAGTGGATTAACGGTCCGCTTTCCATTCTTGCTAGCTTTTTCAAGGCCACGTAGTCTTCCAAAAACCATTTAAAAGTTTTCATAAATTTTGTAATAGGAAGATATGTTTCTTGTTTTTTGGTAATGGTCACCCCTTTTTAAAAATGTAATATTGAAGTCTAATATTGGATTGACTCACCGGAACTAGTGGTCGACTATGTACGCACGAAATACATAGTTACGCTCATAATGTTGGGTGTTTTCTGTTTTGTTCGTAGGAATAGTAATTACTTCAAATTAGAAAGCAAGGAAAAAAATTTCATTCGGTACAGTACAAAAAGTTATACAAAAAACAGATACATCTAATAGCAACGATAATAATAACTATTAACTAATACTTAATTAAAATTATTTTGAATGAAACTATGTTGGCCATATGGTATATATTGAGTAGACTAGAAACTAAACAATGATAATACTTTAAGTTACAATGCCCTTGTTGCCCTGTGGTTTGATAACATTCGTTGAGTTACAGAACTTGTGTAATTTAATATGTAAGTGCTGTTTCCATCGGATGCCGAATTTGTTTGATCATATTCAAACAGAAATTGTAGTTATGTACGTGCACTATTCTGTATATAATGTCGATTGCTCAATATTGGATAATAAATGTATTAAGAATTATATATAAGTATTTTTTTTCAGTACTTCAATGCCATGTTTTCAGCAATATTTTATAGATGAGCAGCATTTCTCTAATCGAAGGCATTTTTTTCTATGTATCAATTTTAACTGCTATTTTTGGTACTAACAAACATACGTAAGTACTTCTTTTATTATTTTTGGATTGTTTCTTTCTATCGAAAATTAAGTGACGTTATTATTTCTTCTTTACTCGTCTCCTTTTTATGTAGAGTTCTATAACACAGTGATATCTAACATAATTCACTATTTTATTTTGTAAGCACTAAGACTACAGGAAACATAAACAAAATGCAAAACAATAAGTTAGCTCTAGGTGATGTAGAGTTGCGATAGGATCTGCGATAAATATATGTACTGTACGTATTGTACGTAAATCTTATGTACATTACTTTGTTATTTGTTATTACACTATATAATAAAACGTATTATTTAATGTTATTATAATCGTAATGCATAAATATTTAATATAGATACTGTAATACCATTAAATTCATAAGCCATTTATTAAAATGTCTTCCTTTATCAAAATGAAACTGCTTCTTCTAAAATACTAAATAATAGTCTTAATATAGATACTGTAATACCATTAAATTCATAAGCCTTTTCAATTACTTAGAAGGAATCGAAGCTGTCGGTAAATTTAAACACGGCAACGGAATTTGTTTAAACCAAAAAAGCGATATCAAACTCCATGCTGCTAATAATTCCAATAATTTCAATAAATATGGCAAAGATATACGCCGAATAACATTGTAAAACATATCAAAGAGTTGATCTTTAACATACAATTTCCCGCTCATACAACACTCATCTAAAACGTGGAGTCGTCAAACCATTTTCTATATAGATGTTATTATAGATTTAATAACATTAACCGTATCGCGTACGTGTCGGTGTATTGGCCGAGGGGAGGGAGGGGCTGTCCCGGGTTCGATGCCCGGTCGGCGCGGACGCGCTCCGGCTAGGATATTCACAGGATGTCGCTATTATTATAGCTTTACTAAGCCTCATTCAAGCCTTAAGCCTTTACCATTGTTTCTCGTATTCCCATACTAATATTTTTCAAGTTATATTTAACTAAAAGTAAACACATTATAGGTAAAACGTTTACTATAAGTAATAATTAGCTTTTGTTTCATGTATAAAGTTACAGTGTTAATTCATACATTATAATGTTTTTAGCCTTGGATAGATTAGACACATAATAAATAAACTTACAGTCAATTAATGTCTGTATATTTTATAGTGGGTAATTAATATAATATACATTGTAACTATTTACGAGAAGAACGCTATATGTACTCAACGTACACATAAACATGACATAATTATTATTTAATAATTATGTTACCTACGCTATTATCGAACATAATAAATAGCAATTGAACATTTTTCTACCTTACAACATTAATTTTATTGTTTACATTTATATTTGTCATAATCGATGTTAATATTCTTATTTTACAATTAACATAGTATCAATTGTAAAACTATTTTTCTATTAAATTTGAACTGTTTTATTGCAAATGATTGGTGTTCTATAAATTAATGAAATATAATACTATTTTTAATTCAGGGGAAATTTGCCAAATATGCTCTGTATCCCAATAGTTGATGAATTATGAATAGCTGACCGATCAATTAGGCTACAGCGCTACAGCGGTAGACCACAGCGCTGTTTCCGTGCTTTTGTGGTTTGCTTTCTTTGGCACGCATGGCGCTCCTGATATAATGGGGCATTTACACGAGTCCAGTTCTCAAGACTCATACAAACCACTAAGCCAGGAACTTGAAATGAAAATGTAATCGCTTTCAGTGTGATTGTATTGGCCAAATCTAGGTCCAAGTGGTTGTAACATTATCATTGTGTACACAACTGTATAGACAGACCACTTTATGTTGACCAAGACCGTTACACTGAACGTAGAACACACCGAATAGTTTACCGAAAAATAATTAAACTGTCCTTATTGGTCGGATTTTACTCAAACATCTGTTTTTGTTACATTTTGGTTGATTGATTTCATATTTCAGTCGATCGATAAATTAATCTCTCACCAATTATTCGTAGCTCGAGACACGGTGAGTGATAATCACAATCCATAGATCGACAATTGGATCGTCAACAATTGTAATGTAAATGGTCCATTAGGTGTAGATGTGGCTGCGACGCCGTTATGTTTAGGAGGTTGGTGTCATTACCGCGGCCCGGTGATGTAGTGTTCATCTCTCCGCGGGCGGGTTGCCGTCAGTTCGATGTACAAGTGCAGCGCAGGCGCACATACGCCGGGTTACCGCGCGTCCTACATACGAAATTCGAACCCTAATGCGAGTTAACTGGCACACAGTTGTTATTGAACAAACAGACTCCCCTCGAGTGAATGTGGTTGTTGACGTTACATTTCAAGTTTGCGTTCCAGAGCTTCCTGGCTGTGTTTTGGGAAATTACTAACAGGTATATGTCTTTCTTTCTTAAAAAGCTGTGAATGTGCATGATACAGAAATAATATAAAGTACGTTGAATTAAAACTATTCTACTAATATATAACTCGTAATACAATAAGTTACACTAAAATAAGCACCGACTACTGCAGGTATTTTATCTGATAAATAATATAAATATTTAGGATATTTGCTGGTTTGAATGGCACTGATAATAGAAACAATAAACGTTGTTGGTTAAACCAGTAAGTACATTCCGATGCGTACTGCAGTCTCCTGGGTGCGTTTCGAATTTCATATTCAGCCTAGAAATTGAAAAGTATGAGGATAAGTATAATATATAAGGTTACTAGAGTTTTCCCCTAAATAACATTTATGCATACGTATAATAAAATTATATTATTAAGTAGCATTTGCTTAACGGTCTCCTGAAATGTCTCAAACATATACAATATCTTCTATGAATAAATTAGTGCCCAAACTATCCCTTACTGTAATTAAAAAACAACATAAAGTGTTCTTTATTTAAAATTTAAAAAGGAATGCCCAATTTATTTAAATGTCTTCCTTTATCAAAATAAAACTGCTTCTTCTAAAATACTAAATAATAGTCATATCGATTTTTACCGTTTTAATAAAATATATTTGAAATATATTAAATAAACTATATTTGGAACCTAATTTCTTTACGCAATTTTAAGATTTGCATCGAAATATGTTTTCATACAAAGCGAACCGTTGAGAGTTACGGCTTCCCTTTAAAAGACATCAACGACATCCTAAGTGTATCAGGTAAGGTTGCATTTATAAAAAATCTGGTTTGTCAGCGAGATAAAACGGTTCTAATTAATAACGCATATTATTATGTTTGTCTGATAACCAGTTTTGGGGTTTCCAACTACGGAAATGTATAGTCCTTGTTGTCTGTACGTGTTGAGCCTTATTTTAGCGAATTCTGAATTGAACACAAGAGTACGTCAATATATTTTTTCAAAGCACTACTATGGCTCAATTTTTACTGCAAGATTTCGGGGATCTCCACCTTTTTTAAATAAATTAGCAAATGAGCGTGCAGTCCACTTTGTATAACTTCGGTTCACAGAGGTTGTATCTGAACTCAATCACAGATGCGTTGCTACTCCTGAAGACAAAAATGGTCGCCTTATAAGAAAGTGAACAGTCATCTACCCTTCCACTGAAACACAAGAACTGATTCACGCTAGAAATAGGAGTGGCGATGGTTCCTGCCATCTTATGCAAAAGTAAAGTATCACTGCATAGCACAAAGTCGCTTCTCGCTGTCTGTCCCAATGTATGCTTTGATTTTTAAAACTACGCTACGGATGCTAATGCAGTTTTTTTTTAATAAGTAGAGTGATTGAAGAGGAAGGTATTTATTTAAAATACTTAAGAGTATGCATATACATGATAATACTTTAGAGAAACACTGCTAATTTTAGATTTTTGGCTTTTTTGGAACGAAGTTCACCGGGTCAACTACTATTTTATAAAAGGTCTTTGTTGTAGTATACTGCCCCATAACAGAAGTGACTAATGCTCTAAAAACTTTCGTTATAAATTAGCCATATTAACATATATATACATTCATCATATGTACAATTTATTACGATTGTGTTGGTGATATTGCTCAACATTATTCAAGGGATATCTTATCAAACTCATTCACACATATTAAGTACATTTCATTCTTTTTTACAATACGATTGTTTGTACAATACATTTTGAACCACTTATTTTTTTATTGATTAATAAAACTGACGTAATTTTATATGTACTTGCCATAAAAAAAATAGTAGGTTTGTCTATGACTTCAATATTGTGTTTCTTTTTTTTAAAACTGAACTGATTTTGAAAGGATTTCCAAAACTTTAAACATGCTGTATTCCACAATGGTATTCCAAATTCTTATCATTGAATTTATTATCAACATTTACGAATTTTCAACGCTAATACATATGTAAAAGTTTCGATAAATCTTGGAGATAGTGGACATGCATAACTGTTTCTTAAATACGAACACAAATCCGACCTGTCATAGAAATAAATAGATGCCGTTATTGAATGGAAACAACTTCAATTCAAGAACCGGTTGCTATAATTTCATCCGGTGAGTCATTACGAGGACCGAGTTTAATAAGATTTAGTATATTAATGTAGATTAATTGGGACTTGTAATTAGGATGATGTCCTTGAACAAAATATTAGAAGAATATTGTGTTTTAAAAACGGATTCGGTGTTAGTGTTTGCAGTAAGGAACTCACGCTCCGGGAAGCTTTTTTATGTTTAGTGTAGATTATTAACATTTAGGCAAATCGAGAAATACGGAAAAACATGCAGAACGAAGATATGACGTAGAGCTCTTTGTTTTAGTAACTACGTGTAATAAATGTGTGTAAAAAACGAAAAGATTGAAAATGTAAATACGGAAAATTTTAATATTTAATTATTTAAACTTGCTTAGATAGGAGTTTTAGGAAGAGGGTTTGATTTAATTACGATATCCATATAATTAATGCATTATCATATATACAGAATAGGTACTTATGTATTGTTAAGTTATTGTTAAGGTAAAGTATGGTTTAATAGTTTATTTTTATAGTGTTCGGAGGTATGTTTATCATTTACTCAGAAATCATAGATCATTTTATAGTGTCTTAGCCTTGAAATAATGTTTCTGTAGGTTTTAAGGTTGTCCAGATATTATTTACGAAATGGTTATCGTCTATGATCTACAAAAAAAATTACCGAGTAAAAATTATAATAGCTAATATTGTTAATTTTTTTATGTATATTAAAAGGCATTTATTGTTTGTTTGAAATACTTCTAAAGCTACAGCTGTTGATTTAAAAAGTCGAAGCTCCCAACAATTTTCTTCTCATACTCTCATCAATTAGATATTAAGGTATCCTTATATTATATTAGTGTTTGACATGGTTCTTAAAATTCCACTCTGACGTACACTCACATAGTAATACTCTTTAAAACAAGGATGTAGCATCTGCACATTAGTTCTTCATTTTACAACCTGTCTGTCGCGGATGAGATCGTGGAAAGTGAAGACAGACAGAAGAGAAGACACTATGATAAGATTTGAACTTGGTGGTAACCCAAACAGCTAAAAAAAATATTTGCTATTTGGTATGATTTAAAATTCTCAAATCGTAATAATGTATCAAACGTATAATAATCGCGTAGTAGTTGATATGTGTATGCAACTTTGCTTAGATAATGGGCAAGTGCAGTGTAGCGGGACGCCACTGTTGACACACTTATTGTTGTTTGCGATAATTTTATGCAAAACTGTGGCAGCAACCGCCGTCCATGCACAGTAGTTTGTGAACGGGTAGCCATTCTGTGCATTGGAGACGTAAATGGGACCATAATTTATGTCGACAACTGTTGTGATTAATGTTATTTATTAAACATTCTGTTACATTTAGCCGTTTTGTATAAGTAATCGTAAGGATGAGCAATTAGAAATTGGACCTTTAAGTTTGTTTTCTATAGAGCTAAGGGTTTTTATGGAATATTTATATTGAATAGTGATTTTTTTATTTAAACATTTGCTGCTATATTATGTGAGGTTGTGACGTTGCTACATTTGACGTTTTTTGTGAATAAATTCAGCTCATCATTATACAGGTATGATGTCGTTTATTTGATTACAGTCATTAATACCATAACTATAAGTGTAGTTAATGCACCATATCTCTAATGCAAAAGATTGTTAACGAGTGATTTAGCAGGAATATTATAATACTTTTACTCTTGTGTGTCTCGATAAGTTCGATCGCAAGCGAAATTATACAACTTGATAGTGAAGTAGATTTGACTTGTAGTATCGTATCAAATCCAATAATGCAACGGCAACCTGTGAAGGAAGTTAATGATTTATTTAAAACAGAAAAGCTCTTTGAGTGACATACACAAAAAATTGCTCTTTTAGTATAATTTTAAGGAACGACGATGACAATGGATCATTTTGTGATTCTTAGACTATCTTCACTAGATCATTTTATGAATATAATTGTATTTAATACTTAAACCACCATCAATACAAGAATACGTAAATAACAGGAGTAGGTAATTAACTTACCAATTTCCATAGATATAATAAAAATAAAATATCCCGTGACTGCACATTTTTCTTTCAATAAATGCGTTATTGAAAGAAAAATAGTTTGGAGCACTGACAATACGTAACAATTGACACTTCTGTTTATTTCGTAAAAACCTTCTATATCGAAAGTAATTAAAAGTTTTAAACATTAATTTAAAAAGGGGTAAAACCATGGGATATAGCTAATAGCTTTGTAAAATAATTTTAAGCATCAAGAGAAGCCATCATCCGACATAATATACAACATTACTACGAGTCGTACGAGTATGGCTGCACCGAAAAACACCAATAACGTAAAATGTTATATCCATACTTGCGGATATTGTGTTTTGATTTATTTCATTTCTGAATTAGGTATTTTAATATCTAATCACGAATCTAAATAAGTACTTTATTTTTAATTTGTTGATCAATGATATATGCGTTTAAAAACCGGAAGGATCCAAGAAAATGCCAATTCTTATTAACTGATCAATCACGATATTCGTTATTATTATGTGCAATGTTCTATTTGATAGCCTGTTACTGCATTATGAATGTAATAAAGTGACTACAAATTACCGAGTCACGCTTGATTAAAGGAAGAATTGTTTGTAAACATTTGTTTTAATTTGTTAAACAGATATTGGTTTCCTATGATCGTGACTCGAGCCTAAATTTACAATGCTTTTAAAACATTTGAGTAAAAAATTATAAATTAAAATTTAAAGAAACCCCTACTTAATACTTTAAGTAATGTATAGTAGCTCTCACAAGTTTTGAGTAACAATATTTATTTGATAGCGTAAGACAATATAATTTATTGTGGCCTTAACTGACTAATCAATTTTCATTAATATAACTAACAATACGTGACTGCGTGTTTATTGTTTTAAAATATCTCTCTTATAGTGGCTCATTAAAGAAACATGAAATCTTGCCCTTAAATTTTCGACAGCAACAGCGTGACTATATGTGTATATACAAAGTCTTAAGTATTTCTTCCTTGAGCTTATAGAAATATTAATTTAAAAGTTTCTTCGACAAGTATTCGCCGACCTAATAATTTATTTGTCATTAACTAATAATTCATTTTTCAATTGTTGCGTGGCTGCTTATAACAAAGAAATTGGTTATATATATTATTATATTCCTTTCTGTAATTCAATTAGTACATTTAAAAGAAAAAAATACTCAATGATTTTTGTTAAAATTTAATTATTTAAAAAATGTAAATATACATTGACTATAATTAATTAACATTTCTATTATATCAATACAATTTCTCTTTTAAACGATTTTCATTAAACTTGTGTAATATATTGTATAATAATTGTTGGCACTATAAGTCTGTAATGTTATACTTATGTTATATGTGTCCAGAATAATAAAATAAACTAAATTTAAAAAAAAATAGAATATTGTCAAAGATAAATAATACTCATAGAAACTTGTAGAAGATGAATGTTTTTAAGGCTGGCACGCATTTCGCTCAACAATTTGATATAGCCACATAGCCCTCAGAGGAAATACTGTCATCATCTTGGGAACTTAGCCCAAAGACATCGATACCGGTAATTATTATGTTGTTTATATCTATATTTTTGTGTACATTTTTCAAATATGTTAATGTAAAAGAACAGGAATCATAGCATCCATACAGCACATAAATTACTTCAAAAATCCTTTGTATATACACTCCAACTTAGTAGAAACTAGAAACAGAACAACTGCCGATATTTCAAGTTGAAAGTCAACCAATGCTCCGACTTTGACTTTGAACTACACTGTGAACTATTGCTCGGTTACCTAACGTAGTTTAGGATGCGATACGGTGCGACACTGTTAGCCATTCAATGTAAATGTGGGTTCCTCGTACAATTGCCATGTGAGGTAACGCTGTGCACCTCAGATGCAGTTTTTCGAATTTACGTCACGCATCTATTGTTTCAGTGTTACAGTTAGGTACGAGAATCTATAAGGAATCTGCGCGAGAAAAATATCTCACGAAATTGCTTTTATCGGTATCGCATTTTAAAGTCTCAAAGATAAGTTCCGTTTTCCGTTTCTTTTTTACCTCTACCTATTTTTGATCAAAACCAATATCACTTTTAACATATGTTTGAATTGCGACAAAGTTTATGTCGAATTTGTTTTAAGGAAATGTTGTCAAAAGTTTTATATAGATGCCAAATAATTTCAATCGGTTTCAAAGTTGTGAAGCTCTACCTACTTTAATTAAAATTAGGCATATTTGTATTTAGTTTATTACGTTTTTAGCTTATCAAAAAGACTTTTTGTGATTCTTAGAAATTAAAAAGCTGATTCAAATCAGTAAAATATGTTATTATAGTGAAATTAAACACATTTTATGTATACTGTAGATAATAGTCACAACACAAAATATGTAATTGCTACACGAATTAAAATTACGCAACCGCAGTTTTTACACATAGGCGAGCTTACAACTCATAACATGCATGTAGCTCAACGCTCAAGTAATAGCTCAATTACTCACGTGACGTCATCAAGGCCAAGAGGTCTCTTGACTTCAGTTCGTGCGATGTCGTGACGGAGGCTTAGAATCGCAAGGTAGCAGGAAATATATGAGTGGGAACCAGTCTTATCAACAACGAGTAACCGGGTAGAAGTAAAATCAATCAATTAAAATAATTATTCAAAACCTTCGACCCAAATTCATAAACCCAAAATTATAGAATTATAGAACCAGTGTTCTTCGACCGGGGAAGTACCACCGCCACACCTATTTCTAGCGTAAAACTGTTGTTGTGTTTCGTTGGAAGGGTATGGTTGCCGGCACACTTCTATATGAGGCGACTATCTTAGTCCTCGGGAGTAGCAACACATCTGTAATTAACTTCAGATAGAACCCATGTTCTATATGAAGTTGATTACAGATGTCCATAGGCGACAATGACGACTTACCATCAAGTGGTCTCCATGCTCGTTTGCTACTTCAATTACAGAAAAAAAATACGAGTTATTCGATACAATTACGTAGATTTCTAATGACAAATGTGCTTTTTAGACTAATAACAAAACGCCAGAAAGCTCGAAGAAACGCTCGTGACTGCTGTGAATACATAAACAACAAGTAAACGGAAACCTGGTTACTGACAGAAATCTAAATTCATTATAATAAGTCACTGTATGTCAATGTTTTTTAAAAAAATCACATCATCCAAGTAGTAAAATCACAGTACCGATTACAGAAGTGTTGCTACCTATTGGAATTTGATATATTTAAACGTCGATGTGTATTCTCAAGCCAATCAAGCAAGCAACGTAATGATTAATGGTCGTTGATTCATAGACAATTAATATCCATTTTAAATGTGTATTAATTACAGATCGGATTTAAATTTGACATACACCTAGTTTATGACCAAGATAAACACATAGTACACTCGATTTTGTTGCAAACATGACCGGAACGTGTGAATCCGCCGGAATAACCTCGTCTCATATACTTATGTCTTAAGTTGTTACACCCATTATTACCTAGTACCTACCGTGTGCAGTACATATCTATAATCCAGAAAGCGATTACCGAGTCGCTTCCAGTCAAAAACATAAAGGCTGTGTAGATTAGCCGAAGATTAAACCGTCCGCTTCACGCCATTGTGATCATGCTTCTTTGTCATGCTTTGTTATGAGAGCGTTTACTCGATATTACATTTTCTTTAAAAAATATTTAAAAACGTAGCATTTGTGTAAGAAGGATTTGTGTAGCTAGTGGCGGCGCAGATCGACTGTTACTGGATAAATTTCATAGAAATATAGCAAAAAATTTGAAGTATTTGTTGTGGATTTAGTTGCTGGCACACTTTCTTATTATGATCATCCTAGCCGTCAGGAGTAGCAACACATCTGTGATTAACTACTGATAGAACGCTGTTTTAGATAATGATGAGTATGGGCGGTATTGATCACTTACTATTAGGTATGTAGATCGTTTGCTTGCCTTCTCGATCGGGAGGGCCGAGGTTCAAACCCAGGCAAGCACCACTGGTTTTTCTAATATTAGGTGTGTATTAGATTAGAAATTACTTATCACTGCTTTTCAGAGGAAAACATCATGAGGAAGCCTATACACCCGAGACTTCTTTAAAAGTTTTCGGACGTGTGTGAAGTCCACCAATTCGCACTTGGCCAGCGCGGTGGACTATGGCCTAAACTCATTCTGAGAGAAGACCTGTTCCCAGAAGTAGGACAATAATGGGTTGGCTGGTATAGTGACGGGTTCGCCATGCGTGTCATCAATTAATGTAAGGGTGTCCCCTAGGTTTGAACGTTAAATGTTTATCAACCGTAATTGCAATGTACAGTAGATAAATTGTATTGTAGGATTCAATTGACATTGATTTCATATATTGTTTCCATATACATCAGAGAGATTTCACGTCAGTTTCTCTTTCGCAGTGTTTAGCATGTCACATAATTCTGTGCACATTTTAAGCACGTGCGATACCGTAGTGGCCGAATTCCAACAAATCACGTTAGCTAACCCCGATCTCACATTTATATATACGTTTCATCAGTATTTATCATGCCAATTCTTAAGTTTGACCTGCTAAACGTTTGCATATATTATAGGGTAACAGCATACATAAAAATGAGATGATGTATACCTATTTGTTATTTAACTACACAAGAGCCACTGATTTACGTGAAATTTAAAGTGGATGTAGGTTATTTAACAAAGTATAGGCTATTTTGATTTTTTATCTGACTGAGGTAGCAAACGACTATGCAGTCCACCTGATGGTAAGTGGTCACTGCCGCTCATGGACATCTGTAATCAACTTCATACAGAACATGGCTTCTATCTGAAGTCGATCATAGATGCGTTGCTACTCCCTAGGATTATGATGGCCAAATCAAATCATTTATTATTGTGGAATATGGGTACAATGTAATGGGTATATCAGAGTTTTCGCAATCCTTCATATTACCGCCACACACGGGCATACAATCAAATCAAATCATACGATACGGGTCGCTTCATATAAAAGTGTGTACTCAGTGATTAGTGTGAAGTAGCAACCAATTTTTTTATAATATGGAAGTGTTAAACATGCATGTAGTCCTCCCTATATTAAGTGGACATCTGTAACCGAACACAAAAAACATTTAGCTCCTACCTTGGCTTGCTCACGTATGCTTTTCTATTCGCTATATACAGTGCAAGAAATCTTTAGTTATCAAAAAATATACTTAAACGCAATATGGAAACTAAGTAATTGAAATAAACTGCTAAAATATAGAGAAATCATTGGGAGGCGAAAGCTTTATATAAACACGCATATTACATTTACCTTGATAATATTTCACAGTTAAAATTAACTGTGTGGATGATACTGACGACACTATTTCTTTTTATATTTATAAATATTTGGTCAAATGTATTTTTGCCAAAATGACTTTTTGCCACATTTGGTATTTGAAACAGTTAATTTAGCAAAAGTCAGGCTGGTATAGTGTTCAATAGCAGCATATATGTATATTACCTCTGATCATGTGAGAGTTAAATGTTCTTAGTCATAATTTCACATTTTCCAAAATAAGCGTACATTCAGATAAAAGTTTGGTGAAGATACTACATTTCACGGTAAAATGATAAGTAATTTCAAATAAGCAGAATCATTTCAAACCTGAATGCCATCAATGAAATGATACGTATATTTTAAAATGTGAAATAAATTTAATAAAAGCTCGCAGAGTAATAACGCGATGCATTTCTAAAGAGTTCGTTGACCTTGCTACGAATTCCGACCACGACAATACAAAATTTTATTATACCAAAGTTTATATTCTTATTATTTGTTTAGTTGTGAGAAAATGAATACAGAAGTAAGATTATTTCCTTTTTAATTGTTAAGGTCTTCCTAACAGTCACATTAAAGAAGCTAAGTATTATATTACAACATAATAAAGGGCCAAACAGGTCACTAATAAACGACTTTGATTTATTAGCAAAGATTCAAGGATAGGATATTTGCGTATATATTAATATTAAACCAGGTAATATTAAAGCGAGGTGTTAATTTTATACAATCCTTCGTTAGTTGTGGGACGTTAAGTCCTTATAGCCTTTCATGTCCCACCTATTTATGTTACACAGGATAATGCGCAAGGATCCTTTGAGTATTGAGTATAATCTCTTTGACCAGATATAATCTTACACAGATCTAGCTTTATTAATATTAATTTATGAATTTCGTTCCTGATGAATGATACGTTTTTTTATTTAGATATCAATAATAATAAACTGAACAGAGGGCATGGGAATTTATTGTGATCAGGTGTTACTGCATGGACTGCATGCTCGTTTGCTACTTCAATAAAAAAAATGGAGCGCATGTTTATTTGCATCTTCAATTTCGAAAAAAAAATTGTTTAACTTTGGCTCATCGCAGGATGCGCTGAAATCATATAACGGTTGAGTGAACTTGTGATGCTGGGTGATGTATTAGATGCTCATTTGCTACTTGAATTTCATATAAAAATCGCGAACTGCTAATCGGACTAACGCACGAAGGGTTCCGTACTATAATGTATAAATCCGGCAAAAAGATTAAGTTTGTTGTATGAGAGCCCTCCTAAAATATTTTTTTTTTATACTTATAGTCTTTGTTGTTATAGCGGCATTCATCTATGAACATTTTGGGATTTTGAGAAAATGAACGTTTCAACATACAGCCTGGTGACAGACTGTCAGATGAACAGCGAAGTCTTAGTAATATAGTTCCGTTTTCACCCTTTGAGTAGGGAACCCTAAAACGTCGAAGCAAAACATAAATGTGTAACATTAACGCAGGGTGGAAGCGACGTCGTGCGCTGGACTGGAAAGGTGACATTGACATTGGCTGAAGCGGCCATACTCGCTCAACGTTGAAGCCTTCAAGGCTTGTTTACCAACAAGCATCGCGTTTGCATATAACCATCTTTTGCTTTTGCAAATTTCGCTTGTTAGAATGTTTGGTTTATTCACTCGCAGCCATCGATATAGAAATACACTAGATACACAGTCTCGAACAAAAATGACACCTAAACTGTCGTCAAATTTACGTAGTTATTTATAGATGGTCATAACGACCATATAGTTTACCAATACAACCTTACGTCCATGATTTAAAGTTGTATTTACAACATTTTAAGCAAAAAGCAAAAAAAAATTATTACTTGAAATGAGAGCTCAATTTTGAAATTGAGCGTTCTTTTTCACCGGACAGTTTTGAGACGCTGAATGTGTATCTTGGGTTTTTCTATATCTATGCTCGCAGCCACGTGGTCATTAAACGTTGGGACGCTTCTTCGAAACAGGGACTCCGGCTATTTAGAATTAGTGTGAAAAGCGACTTTAGGTTTTTTATACAAATGAAAAATAATTTGATGGAAATATAAATATTTATTCTATAAAAATAATATTCCACTCCTGTTGTTAATGTACTAAAATATGTAAAAAGTCTCTAGTCATTTGCATTTTTGTAAAAAATCTCATTTAGTAGAACATTTTCTAAAATGTACATTAGCAATCTTGCATCGGAAAGCTTAAAGCATTTTTGCAAACACGTGGTCGTGAAAATAAGTATATATTTATTACAAAGAGATTTATAGCGTCTCAAGTTTTACCAAGTACATTTGGCGTCTAAGCGGGAGTACTCGCCGGAATTCTTTGTAAAAAATCACAATAATTATAACAAGGAAGGTATGATTACAGATTACATGATAGGTATGCGGCACAAAAAAACGAATTTACCACGATATTGTGTTGGGCAAAAAAATTAAAGTATACGTTTAAAATGCCGACCTGAACTGGGGCAAGCATAAGTTAACAAAAGACGCTGTACTGTTGTTCGTCCATTACTTCCCAGGGGTTTCAATGTGCCTACGATGATAACAGAAAGATGAGTATATAAACATTTAGACTCAGATCAGTAACCTAGTTCCATCATTTAGAAATCACCTTGCACTGGGATGGAATTCAAAATCTTTTGCGGGTCATATCGAATGAAATATTAATTGTGTTTTAGCATCTACGAGTATTTATTCAATTATGTTGGATTACAGTACTAAAGTACAACTTAATAATGAAGATACAGAAACATTGTAGTACTAGGTATGATGTCACATTGCATTTGTTATCCACCATTGGTTTGTCACTATGTTTATGTAAAGCAGTTGTTATAGCATATATACTAGTAATTTTCTTAAGTACTGGTTTGATCTACAATTAAACATCAGTTCCCACGATGCGTGGCATGAGTCAGCTAGACATAGAGAACAAGGTTTGGTCTTGAGTTAGGTAACTCTACGTGTTAACGATGTGAATGCTACCCGTTAAAACTGTGCTGCCTGTGTACCCGTGAAAACTCTAAGGGCATTATGGTTAGACCTTAGAATGAATGGATGTGTTCTATAATGACAGATCATATGATAACTGAGTGATAAATGTAAGGTGAAACAGTTTGCTTCGTAGGTTATCAATTTTCAAGGAGATTTTGTACGTGTTACTAGTATGGTATGTTGGCCTATGAGGATATATCTACTAACTCTCATATGAATTTATACATATTTTATGCTAATTATAATTACGATTTATTTAATAGTTCTGATCTTACAATTGACATGATTGCAGACCATTGTCATGGTAGAATGTACGATATTTCTTATTGTAACCATCTCTGTGTACTACATTCTCGCAATAAATTAATTTCATTTCATTTTATTTCAATAGTTTGAAAATCTGTATACCAATAGCCAGGGATGGAAATTGAATTTGAAATCGAAAAAAACTATTACTATTCTATACCACAAAAGTTATGTCTGTTATTCTTCGAAACATTGTTCAGATCAAATACTAACTACGTGTAATTATACAATTAGATGTTAATTTAGTAAGACAATTTTAGATTAATGTATCCTGAATGTTGGAAACGTATATTATGAAGCTCTACATGTTAATAAATATTAATTACTACATTGACATAGTATGCAATTACTTTTTAACCTGTATTACTGAAAAATAATCACTACACCGATTTCAGCCCAATAACAACAGTGGTAAGCATTGTCGGATTTTCAGCGGACGCGTCCTAATTTAGTCCTCAAGGATAAAAAATATTGTGTGACCACCCTCAAGTAAAACTAATTTTAAACACGCTTTCTACACTTATAGCCCCACAGTAGGATTTTCTTCTGTGTGCCATGAGCACACACAAGACGAATACACAAACACTCAGATCCAGAACAGGAATCTAAACTCATCTTTCAGATACCTGTCTGGCCGGGAATCGAACCCGGGACCCATTGCGCGTGAGACCGGTATGGTAAACGCTGCGCCACACGGGTCGTCTCTCATCGTCGTCGTTGTCATTTAGTTGATAATTGTTGTTGTGTTAGTTGTTATTATTAGATGTCGTTGTAATTTCGGGATCAGAGTACTCTACAGTAGCGATGTAATGAATATTTGCATTAGCATTCGCAAATATTCGCATGTTTTTAGGTATTCACATTCGCAAGAATTGAAATGTTTTGCGAATATTGATTTGCAATGCTTCTCAAGAAAAGGTTCCCAGATCTAACTAAATCTAGATCCTCCGGGCCCCTACACAAAAAGCCGAACAAAAAATAACATTCGCACTCGTATTTGCGAATGTCGGTAAGGGATATTCGCAGTCGCATTCGCAAATATTCAAATAATGACATTCGTCACATCAGTAGTCTACAGTATAAAAAAATCAAATGCTTTTTACCCGACTGCGTAATTCCTCAACATTTTAATACCATAACGATGGACCATGAATATGTATGCGAATGTTTGTTTCAATCTCAGCATCATAAAACACAAAACCAAGCATGGTTTCCTGATAGCGATCAACAATTAATTCCGACATTGCTAGTCGTTTTTGTTAATTTCATAATAATGGACTAGGAACATCATTGATTGTGAACTAGAAAAAATAGCCATTCATCCGTGTTATCGTCCAGTGCAATGGCTGGCCGTGAGCCGAGGTTGGTTTTATTTTTTGTGTCGAGAGTGCAATTTGTATTACAAACATTATTAAATAAGATTATATTTCATACTTATATACACGTGTGTTTTTGCATGAAAATATAGAGCTTAATATTTAGTTATTCAGTCTATGTTTAGACTTCTTTTTTGACTTATTGAGATCATGAATCATCAATTTCAAAATACAAAATATTAATTATTTTACAATTATATGGATATAAAAAAAAAATAGTAAGCAGAGCAGTGATAGCCTAATGGTTAAAACTTGCCCTCTCTATCGGTAGGTTCGAGGTTCAAATTCAGGCACGCACCACCGATTTTTCTAAAGTCCACCAATTCGCACTGGGCTAGCGCGATGGACTACGGCTTATAACTCTCTCAGAATGAGAGAGTTATAAGCCGTAGTCCATCAGACCCGTGCCCAGCAGTAGGACAATAATGGTTTGATGACAATAAAAAATAACTTATTTATAAAAAAATGACAAATTCACTATTAAAAGCCGTATACGAAATACTGTAGGGACAGAACCAGTTCTATTCTTTATCGATTATAACGTTGCTTACAAACAGTACATCAAATATTATCCGGTATTTTCCATCATTCATCCCTGGCTGAGTATTAGAGTATCAATAAAAGAGCATAATGATAAAATCGACAAACATAGCAATAGGCGGCATTACTGCTGCAAGCAACAATTTCTTCCAGACATTTCAAGATAGCCATCTTACGAACCAAACACGATCTAGAAAGAACAAGTACGAGAAGCTAGATAGCAAATAATAATGCACTACAGCACGACTTTCAAAGGCACATAAATATTATGGTACAATTTTCACACGTGAACTATTGTTGTAATCTTACTTCTTACTAATATTATAAGAGTGTAACTTAGTGAGGATGTATCTATGTTTGATTTTAGACTAGTATTATCGCGGAATTGATACATTATAATACTTAACGGGTACTCACGATATGCGGTTTATGAATTCTTATAGAATTCTTTTTGCCGATATCTACCAGTTATGTATTATAATGTATCTATGTTTGTTTATCTTTTACGCAAAAAATACTTGTCTGATTTCGTAAAATATGGCGCATAAATAGTTTATAGCAAATGGAATACTTATTACAATGGTAAAAGTGATAGTAGGCGTAGCCGCAAAAGAATATATTATTCAATAAAAGAAATTTAATTTAGCACGAAAATTTTAATACGCAGTTACAAACGAGAATACCACAGACAAAATATAAAATATTCTTGTGCTTACAGAGAATATTAAAGTAAAGTTATTTTCATAAATTTGCTCGTGAAATGTATAATTATTGAAATAGCTTTTCTTTAATATAATCTACTATTTAGCTACTTACGAATTCGATGTTACAAATTTGTTTTAAGTGGTCTACGATCTGTGTCGTTATCGTATGTAAATATTCGCTCCAAATGTAAAATACATGTATGAATCAAGTTATAGCACTTTTTTATATGACTGAAGTGGCAAACGAGCATGCAGTCCACCTGATGGTAAGTGGTCACTGCCGCTCATGGACATCTGTAATAAACTTCATACAGAACATAGGTTCTATCTGATCTATCAATCACAGATGCGTTGATACTTCCGAGGACTATGATGGTTGCCTCATTTAAAAGTGTGCCGGCAACCACACCCTTCCATCGAAACGCAAGAAATGTTTCACGCTAGAAATTGGTGTGGCGATGGTACTTCCCCGGTCGAACTACACTGGTTCTACCACCTTGAGAACACATACACATAACGCAAAATTTACATGCTGTCAAAATAAAAACGATCGTAAGGAATGAAATTGTCACACAACACTCGACATTCGCCAATCAAGATCCATAACGCATCACTTTTTCTTTTAAGCATCCATAAGGTCGCATATACACCTGATTGGGGTGTACGACCACATAAAATTTGTTTTGCATTAAGGCGTCGACACATCGAAGCTCGCTGAGCAACTTGAATATCAGGTTCATAAATTATAAGAGAAAATAAATACTAAAGCGAATGCGAGTGTCAAACTGGACGGTTACCGTTATCGTTAGAGGACGTCACTGTACGAGCTGATACAACCTGTTTCAGATCTAGTGTCGCGGGAATGCACGATTAGAAGCACGCAGTTCTAATATTCATAGGATCATGGCCTTAAATAGCTTTGCTAGGGAGGTGGGGGCGGGGGAGATGAGTTCAAAAATGAAGAAAGAAAAAATAGGATTTTCTCCTGTGTCGACACCCAGACCCAGAAGATGAATCTAAACTCATCATTGAGATACCTGTCTGGCCGGGAATCGAACCCGGGACCCATTGCGCGTCAGACCGGTATGGTAACCGCTCCGCCACGCGGGTCGTCAATCATTTAAATAACTATTCCTTTGTTACCTGTGGTGGGAGAGGTGGTAGTCTCCAGACTTAAACTCTTGTCTTCTATATGTATATGTACATGTATGCGACTGCACTAGTTTCCAAACCATTAACAAGGAAACCTAAATATTTTAGGTAAAAGTATCTCAAAATTACATTACAAATCATGTTACTTTTTGACGACTCGCGTGGCGCAGCGGTTACCATACCGGTCTGACGCGCAATGGGTCCCGAGTTCGATTCCCGGCCAGACAGGTATCTGAATGATGAGTTTAGATTCTTGTTCTGGGTCTGGGTGTTTGTGTATTCGTCTTGTGTGTGTCCATGGTACCCACGACACAGGAGAAAATCCTACTGTGGGACTATGAGCGTAGGAAGCGTGTATACTTTTTGGTCTTCTGTATGTGAACTTCATTCACCTCGGCTTAGTCATTGAATCTGCAATCTTCATGACGATGTAAAATCAATTCCTGCTACACATACACACACTGAGAATAACTTTTGGATGGCTTGATATACAACGAGAATATTTAAATTAAAATATATTTAAATAAACCGTGTATATTTTAATAAAATACGATATAGTACGAGTATTTACAAACGATAACAATTTAAGTAAGTAATCTGGCGTGAGTATTACCGGCATGATTCAAAGAGTAATTTACTTACGAACACGATGGCAGCATGTATCAAAATAAAAACATATAAGTAAAAGCAGATTCGAGCAAGCATTACCTGCGTGTATGTTATCTCATCGAAGTACTATCCACTGCTGGCAGAATGTCATTAGGCTTTCAGATGTGGGCTACAACATACCCATTAAATATTCTAAGATTTGTTTATATGTATATGTTACCTACCGGTAGGGGTTTTTTGGATCTAGATATGAGGACATATCCCGGGTTATTCTTAAAGTGGTAAATGTAACCACATTATTAATATATAACCATACATTATTAATAGTACAACATCTTCTTCTTTCTAAAAATGAATGTTTGTCTGCATGTCCTCGATAGAATCGTAAACTATTCATATGAAATATTCAACTATTCATATATTCATTTCTCGTGTGTGTGTGTGTTTTTTTGTGATGGCGTAGCAACGCTCGCAGGGTACAGCTAGTTATACTATAAGAACATTGAAGGCATCCGTTCTTATAGCTTGCAAAATACTATGAAAGTAATTTCAGTTAATTAAAAGCTCATTGTTTCGTGTAACCTACTAGGTACATCTATTTATTTTGATTAGTACAGATAAGGAAACAAATGATACCACTATTTTCAAAATTACTAAAAACCACTTAAATTTTGGTTGCGCATTTATATAGATTTGAAATATAGTAGAACAAGTACCTATAGTTCCAGGAAGGTACTACCCCTACTCATGTTTCTAGCGATGGATGGTGCACGCTACTGCACTTACTTGTATATGACCGGGCGACTTATATTAGGAGAGAACCATCTTATTCACAGGTATTTGTGATCGGTAAATTGTATAAAAATATACATTTCGTGTTATCTATCTCGGTACATAAACAAATAAGTCCCGTGCGCTATGAATTTTAATATTCGTTAATTTGTTTTAGAAAGACGAAGCCGGTGATATGTGAGAGAGAAGCTCCTCGATCAGACACTTCACTGGGATGACAAGCTAGTGTCAAGATGCACACCATGGACACGATGGGCTACGGCCACAAGAAGTACCGGCCGCCACTCTCGCCCAACAGCTTCTACCACCACGACTACTATTCAAGGCACAACACATTGCGACCTCCGGTATGTTTTTTGTACTTACTTTCTTTCGTCTTTTTAAGACGACCACCATTTTATATATTTTGGAAGCAGACAACGAGCAGTCCACCTGATACCTGATTGTTGGTGGCGGCTGCCGCCCATGTATAAAATAAAGTCGCTTCTCGCTGTCTGTCCCTATGTATGCTTAGGTCTTTAAAACTACGCTACGGATTTTAATGTAGTTTTTTTAAATAGATAGAGATTCAAGAGGAAGGTTTTTATGTATACATGTATAATATAGTAGGGAAACACTGATATTTTTTTGATTTTTGACTTTTAGACGTAACGAAGTTCACTGGGTCAACTATTTCGTAATAATTCCCAGGTAAGATCAAAGTCTACATAAGGTTAAACACAGATGCGTTGCTACCCCCTGAGGATTAACTTCCAATGTATGTAAATGTTTGCACCTACATATATGTCTATTTATTTTTTGTTACGTTTATTAGTCTGAGCTTGTTCTTAGTTACGAAATAGATTTTCTCTTTAGCACTTAGAAAATTGAAAACTCATCAGTTCTTTTCTAATATTTAACTTGTTCCTTTTTATTTAATTTTACTAATTGGTTAGCTTAAGCAAAAAATAATGAGGCTGAAAAGTAAGTGCTCGCGTAGACCTATACAAATATTGGCCAATCAAGCCTAATTCAACTACATAGACTTCAAATGGAAAATTCAATTGAACCGGCGTTTTATTTTTAATAAACTTGTGTTGATATTGATAACACAATATAATGTAAGTATAGTTTTTGTATCATTGCCGCGTAGCTAATGAAACGGAAACGAGCGAGGCCCCACCCTTGCATTGTCCCTGTTATCCTGCAAGTTAATAACTATAGATGCGTAATATTAACAATCTATGAAAATGAACGTTAGTAAGGTACTAAATTATTTTTAGTATAGGTACATTTTACCCCCAGTACTAATAGTTTAGTACTGGATGTACACTATCTTATGTAGGTACATATATGCCCAAAATGTTTTGATGGACGGAAAAAAGACTTTCTTTAAGTTAAGTTTTGTTAGGATATCTTTTTTTAATTTATTAGATTTACATCCTAACAAAAAAGCAAACTTTAAAAATTACAAAAGTCATTTATTGACGATTAATTTTAGAACTGTGTAATATATTTGGGTACAATGTATGTGTATAAAACAACAAAAAAATAATTATATTCTACGTAGAGTGCTCACATCCCACTTTCAGTAAATAAATAAATAATTAATCATTCACAGACGCAAAGCTAATACTTATAAAAACAAGTCGTAGGGCGTAGGGTCCACTTTATTTCCTACCGGTATAAATCTTAGAGCGCATCGAAGCGGATGCAAGGTCAAGGTACAGTTTACCAATTCATTCATAGCGTTCCACCGCGGCGTGTTATGTAACTCAAAATATGATCCGAGTGAATTGAGAAGGGCCGCGGTCCCGTTACCAGAGAACGGTATCCGAACGATCGTCGAGCGCCGACTACGATTTTGATAAACACGAAGTAAGCATAGAGATTAGTGATGTTACGAATAATACGCATTCGCTTTCGCAAGAACTGTGCGTACGTTGAATAGCAGTTTGAGGACGAAAAAAAAGGTTGCCAATTTATACAAATTTAAGTCTAACTGCACTTTGACGACCAAAAAAGGCAACCTTATCTGCATTTTACCGCCCCCTACGCTACTTGTTTACTTTATACTGGTTAATAATATGTACATGCAGATGCACCTCGCTGAAAATAAACCTGGAGGCGCCTATTCGGCTTCAAATAAGAAAAAAAACGCATTTATATTGCATTCGCATTCCCATTCGCGAAAGTTCAAATAGTAACATTCGTAACATCTCTAATAGAGATGTACCTACTGTAGATGTATGTAAATACGAGCAAATAAAAGTTTACGATTTCTGAAAATCTTGCTCGGTCGTCTTATCTTTTGTCTCTTTTATGTCTTACGGAGATATAATCTCTACGTGTGAAGCCTCTCGTTCTAATAAAAAAACATAAAATAATCGTAAAATCTTTTATTTGTCTCCAACGGAGTACTTGCTAAGTATTATAAATATGACATAAGTGGGTAGACAAAGTGTGGATAAAATAATTTATATCAAAGTTATATGAGGTATATATAGTACTTGGAAATAATCAAACATAAACACAAAAAAAAACTTATAATGATTTTTGTTGTATTACTAAATAAAAAAATTACAATAAATATGGGCTTACAGATGATTCTTAAATAAAATTATGAATGACATATAATGTATATAGATAGAAATATAGATATTCGAGAGGCTGTACATTTTCTCATTTTGAAGTCAGCTGATAAATAAAATAAGACTCGTATTATAAATGATATTCACCATAAATTGATATCGCGATGTGACTAACTATTTACCATACAATGCTTGAATCCTCGCACAAAGGAGTGAGGCTGTCAGTAAATCATATAAGTACTAAGTGTAAAGCTACCGGAAACGACCCTGAGCAATGACAATGAATGAAGCAAGTAAGGATTGATTTATAATTATTTTGTATACAAGTATCATAACAGTGTCACTCAAATGAACTAGTTTTCCTGAATCTTTAGTGGTCCCGTAGAATCGAAATTTATTTTTAAGCGTAGGAACCTGTCCGTGAGTATTTTTCTCTATAATACTTCAATTTTTTTGACGCATAGTAAATAGTGGAGTTTTTGACAGAGTAGACTCGGTATTTTTACACGCTTTATATTAACTTGGGTTGTTTGTATGTATTCATCCGTGTCCATTATAATAAAACCAGCTATTTCAATAAAAAAAAAATATATTCCATATAAAAAGCGAACTAAAAAATAGAACCCCATGACACGCACTACCTTTCAAATACAAAAAAATATCAAAATTGGTTCACCTAGTCCGGAGAAATCAGCTAGCAAACATAAAAAAAACAGACGAATTGATAACCTCCTCCTTTTTGGAAGTCGGTTAAAAATAATTACTAACGAAAAGCTAAAAGACGAAAGGTCTGTAGGTATCATTTCCCGTAGATAGCATCATTATCCCTATCCATCACTAAAATGTAACCAATATGTAATTACGGTAGTAACAATTAATATGACGTGTATGTTGTAACGGGTGTGTAATTGGTACTTTTTGTTAATCGTATTATCGTTATCTGGCGCTAGCTCTCTACAACAACCGTTAGCCGCTCGCCGCTCAACGATCGATATCGGTTTATTTTTATACTTATTGTGTTATTTGAAACACTTAGTATCGCTTAAAATCGTTAGTGCGTAAGAAACGATACCGTACTCAAAACGTAGATCAAGAGAGAGCTGTGTTAGTAGTGTTTGTAGTGATAACATTTTGTAGCAGGCTACGATATAAACTATATTCATATATCAAGTTTGTAAAAGCGAGAAGTTTAGTTCATTAAACCTATTTTTTATAAATGTTTGCCTAACAATACATGCCTACCATGTACATCGATCAATATTATTTAGAAACTTCTATTGTTATTGTTTTAGTTTATGAAAAATACAATTGTGAGATATTATGAGATATTATAGATATAATAATCAAATGATTAAATAAAATATAGCTATAAACCATTTTGACTATTTATGTATTATTTACTCAGCTTCACAATTTAATTGGACTTATTCGAGTTAGTTCAAACAATATTTTTATTCGTACTATGTCTTATGTACAATATTTAAAAATACACCCACGCTACATACTACTATATTATACAAAATATTTATTACAAGAATTAATTCATAAATAATAAAAAAATATAAAGCTTGTACCTACTAAATCAATATCAAACTAAACTAAAACAATACAAGTGTACCGTAGCTTTTAACGAGGAAACAAGGTTTCTTAACGTGCATTATCTGACCCTTCTCGCATCACCGACTGCGGGCATCTCGTGACAAATCGATTACGTGGTGGTAAAAACTACTCTGCTATGCTCCACTGAGCTATATCATGTAATAACGCACTATTCGCGTTGACGTCTCACTCGGCTTTAGTTGTGGCTGGATTAATCCGTAGTACAATAGTTTTTGTGCCTGAATGTACTAAATGACCTGTCAACGTGTAGCTGTAGGTACATTGGTAACTATTTTTACTTTACAGCTCAATTTACTGCATTCTCATACAAATAATGTGAGTTATTTGTATGAGAATGCAGCAAAATTGAGGTATACAATAACAAACGAGGGAACAGTGGAGTTGTTGGTTTATATTTTAAGGTGAAAAAGTATGAAACCAACGAGGAGGTACCACCGCCACACCTATTTGCTCCCGACTCACGTTTGAGGTGATCTTAGTACTCGGAAGTGGCAATGCATGTGACTTCAGATAGAACCGTCGTTATATATGAAGTAACTTAGTACACGGACAACAGTAACCTCGACCATCAGGTGGGCTGCATGTTCGTTTGCTACCTCAGTCGTATAAAAAATAGACTTAGCGCTCTTTTGAGTGCTAACTAGTTCACCGAGCTGAGAATTCGTTCTTTTGTTTAATTGACGAACTTTTTTTGGTCGCCAAGTTTGAACAAGTCTGAAGTAAGGAGCTAGAAGAACGAGGTATAGAAGACTTATTATTTCGGTGCCAATCTTGAATAGAAGGAAGCAGAAGAACAAACTAATTAACTAGTTCGCAATAGGTTGGGCTAGACTTTTTTAATATTCATCAAATATGGACGGAAGGAACTAGCGAACTAAGCGAACGAGTTAGTTCCGAACTAGTTCTCGATAGGACAATGAACTAAAGTGACCGCTCCTATACGCGAATTATTATCCCCAACACTAATAAAAAATATGAGGATTTGTTATACCTCCACTTATGGGTAAATAGCTCACAACACACCAGTGCTTAGTTCAGATAATTTTGAGATTTATTCCGAAGCTGCATAACGACAAGGCATAACAACTCATGGGCACAAAAAGCTTCCTCTCATCCTTTTTATACAATAAATAAAACAAACACCGAGGTCGGCAACCTCGGTCGGGTCTATCGATGATACGTATAATTCATATAATACGTACCGTTAGGAATTAATAGAAGCTACAAACCGAATCGAACAATACTCCACGAGCTTACAATGTATGGAACGCAGGCATTCGCGCGTAGCTCAAACCACTCATCTACGAAGCTTTGAGCCTAAAAACAGCAAAAACCCAGGAAGCATACCGTGATGCTGCTAATGAATAATGATGAATATTCTTCCGCGTGCTGTTTTAATTACCTCGGACGCCTTATGCGAACGTCCGTACAATACTATTTTCATTTTTTATGGATACCACGGCACGCGGCTGACCGTATAGACACGCGTCACTTAAGATGGTTTTCCGCAATTACATAACAACTTCATTGTGATTTAACTATCGGAATATTTATAACGTATGATCTATGGTGATTGTATGACAGAAATTTTATAGAAACGTATATCGCGATTACACGTTAGTTCTGTTCACCACCTGTTGCATTTATTTGCATTTTTAAGTGGTTAAGTCCTTTTTAAGTAAATATATCGCAAGACGAGAGTAAAAGAGATTGAATGCGAAACTTATATATTTTTAAATAAAAAATTGGTGTTCGCATATTGGAATGTTTCTTAAAACGGTTATTTCTAGGACATAACATTTCTTTTCCTTGTTCTAACACGAAATGGTATTTGTTACTCCACCAGGGATTAACTAGATTATTAGTAGTTTAACTTAATTCGCCGAAGTTTTGAGTTCTGGCCTATATTATATTTTATATCATTAAACCTCATTAGCATGATATTTCAATACTATTAATCTTACAATTTGCATATGATAAAATGATTTATTGATTATGATCTATTGTGAATGAGGGGCACAGCTATTGACGCCATTGTCCAAATGTCGGTTAACCGTTGCCGCGCCATCAGGGGTCACGGCTCGTCACGTGACACGCAACGGTTTCCAAACAATGCGGGATTCCGACTCAAATCTCGACTCTCCTACTCAAATATTATCACTAACACCGTTAATATACGAACTGGTTCCGTGGGAATTTGAGTATAAATAAAAAAATACTATGCATTATGTTAATCAGTTTGTGTATGTCTGCGTTAAAGTAAATTTACTTTAGAGAAACCTGCCAAAAGTGTCATTAAACTTTTATGTTTATTTATTGTGTAACTATGATTATTCGAATACTACCTTTGTTAATATTGACTTAATACTCGTAATAAATAATATATTACGCGATATGATATCTTATTTACAAGAAGAACGTTTCTTTTAAAGAATATTATGTTTCGTATTTACATATGTAGGTATATAATAACATGTTAGTTGGTTTATAGCGGGAGGTAAAGAATTTTAAGTTTGTGTTAGTTTTATTGCGGCTCTGTCCCCAAACAAACCATTAATTAGTCTACAAATTCCATTTATGTAGGAATTCTCATTGTATTAAAAATATTGACCTAAAGAGAATCAGATACGATCAACTTATTAGGATAATAAATTGAAATTTAAGTATTACAAAATACGGTTATCGCAACATAAAAACATGATCGTGAATTTATCTTGAATGATGGAAAGTATTATAAGATTTTGTTACATAGACATAATTATAAGCTGTTTCGGTTTCCTAATGTACTACTCTACCAAAACAATTAGGCGCATGACAGTTAAAACGTCATTAGAACTAGGGATTTCCCATCCCGATACGAAGTATATTCTATTACCAAATACCAAGAGTATGTAGATATACCATTATTAAAACATACGCCACAGTGGTGTATGTTCAATAGTCGTGTATTCATTAAAGCACTTTCATGCGTTTAATATGTTCGCAGACATGGAATATTTTCGTTCTTTTTTATTTGTGTAAGAGACTGATGCCTGTTGCAGCACACATTCGATTTTTGACTTGGGATACAGGAATACGGAGCCCATGCATCTTCTCTTGTTAAAAAAAAATCACATTTTGAATGTAAGAGTCCTTTCTCCTCCACGAATAGTATTTTCCCCGTCCATATTGAGGTTTATTAACGAATAATCAACTAATTTAATAATAACTTTAATTCTACAATCACTTATTAAACTAACATTATAACGAAATAAAATTAAACACGTGCTGGCTAACGTAAACACCTAGACAATAGACGACTGCACGTCACTAGGGGATTCGCGGAGACAGAAGCAAGGTGTGGGGTACGGAACCGCTTTTGTTTTATGCGCCTAATTGTTGTGGTCCCGTAATAAATTTATTCACTATAAGGCCCCTTAGGGGATGAGTTTATAAAAATGTGTTTTTTAGTGTTTATCTACGTTATTTATGGAACTTGTATACGAAACTGATACTCTATGAGAAAATCCAGATACTTCAGGTTCATAAATAGTGGTATATCCGTTGGCAGTTCATTATCATAAAAAATAGTTAACAAAAACTTCAATTATTTACATTTACGGCTTGCCTCGTAATGAAATAGCTGGAAGACGTCGTCAGATCTAGATACTAGTTATAAAAGCTATTAAGAATACAAAAGGAGTAGCGACCGAACGTTTTGTTGCAATCGTAATAAGGCATTACGTGTGGTTCGCCTTGCACTTGGCGGAGGCTCTTCAGTGCAACAGCCGGCCGTGGCGGACCGGCTTCCCAAGCGGGTCACCAACACCCACTCTCTTTGCAGGGTTATGGACAGGGTTGACACATTTATAATACTAAATACTTTTTTTTCACGTTATAATGAGATTTTTTTTAAATCTATTTGATTTGTATGAATAAATTAAGAAATAGTGGTAACCCTTTGTGATCTGTGCACAACCTTAAATTTACTAATTTGAAATTAGTCATGCATTGTGATAGTAATTGGTTTATAACGACAATTTAATATAAAATAACATATATAAATATATGTACATGTATAGCCTCATGTATTTCAACTTGTGTATCAGAAGCTTCGAAAACCAAATAATAGTTAGCTTTTGTTCATTATTATCGTTTAATGGAGTATTTCTTAAGTAAACACCGTATTTCCGTTTTGTTTCCTCTCGCGTGCAATTGACGTCCCATTGATTTCTGATATCGGGGCTCATTCAGCCATAGATGACTATTGCGGTCTCGTTTGCCCCTTGACGCATTACAATGGTTAGAACTATAATATTTATTCAGTTTGTAAGATATCGTAAATATGTGAAATTTTCATCGTTGTTAATAAATAAATCTACAGTTTCTTTGTAATGATAGTAACTTGAATAGACGACAATATTAGTACTAAATTTCTTTAGGTATTAATATCCAATATACGCGTGATTGATTGACGAACATAATAAAAAAAAAAAAAAGCTACAAAAGTAGCTAACAATCCCCTCATAGCCTATATTAATCAGTTTCTTTTAAGCTTTAAATAAGACATATAAACATAAAATAAGCGTATTTTATAAACATAAAATAAGCGTATAAAATTGTAAATAAAATAAGTCTTTAAAAACATTTCTTGAACACTATTACCCTTGTTATCGAAGGCTGCATAACTGACTTTAATTAATGCTCAAACGTGATCGGTGCTCGGCGTTTATTTTTAGCTCGCACCTAGTCTTAACCTGCATGGTAGCCTCTACGTCCACGAACTCTACCTAAGATATACATGTATACTTGAGATATATGTTAATATATATGGTTATACTAAGGCCTAGTGCATGAATACACCTTTAGTCTAACAACTGTAAAGTTGTAAGTAAAACGGTTCTTGCCTTAATATCACTGATGATTTTTCTGCAAAGAACGAAATATTTTTTGTGAGATAATTTATTTTAAATTAAGTAAAACATGTTTATTTCCTGGCTCCTAATGGGAAGGAGTCGAAAAATCGCCTAAATAATTTAAAAATATGATATTAGTGTTTTTTATTATTCATGTTCATTGAAGTTAACAATTTATTTTATTGTATTACTCAACGGTAATATAAATATTAGATTATTTTACCTACATGTATCGCCTTTTCACCGACCGAAACCAACACTTAATATGCGGACAGTGTATCGGGTTGATGCTGTCTCGAACGACGTCTTCTCTAATAATAGAGATTAAATGCAATGCTCTTTAAAAGTACTGGGTTATTACGGAAAATGTTACTTTAGTTCAAGATTCTGGCTTGGCAAGGTTTTATAGAGAATTTATGCAATGTATGGATTACCAATTTTAAAGATATTCCCTCACGCTTTGTACCGAATAAGCTATAATATTCAATTTAGTGTTATACATTAGATCATTTAGCAACTCGCAACCTAAAAGCAAAATTATTATTATAAAGAAAAAAGATTTTAATCATACATATGTTATTGTGTTCTACTGTAAAGGAATTAATGAGCTTCTTACAGAACATCTAATTTATCAAATTACAAATTGTGTTAATAGTATCGATATATGAATATTTTTTGTGTCAGTTATCACATATAGAGACACGAGGTAAAGTTTAACTCCTAATAAAAAATAAACTGTTTTAATTTTATAGATCTTATTAATCTTATTGTAATAATATAAACTCGAAAGTTTTTGAGGATGTATGTGTTCTCTTCCACGCAAAAATTAATGCGTTTCGCTGAAATTTGGCACGAAGACAGTTTTTTTTTGTTCTCGAGGGGGAAACCTTCAACAGTTACCCGAAGCCGTGGGAGCGACTCAGGATTATGTGGGATTCTTACCGCACTAAAAGGTGGCCGTCCTCGGCGCTACAAGGAGGACGGCCACCTGGGATCTCCAAAGGAACGCCACCGGAAACAAAGATAGTTTATGACCTAGGTTATACATATAGGATAATTATTACCCTAGTAAATGTGACCAAAGCGAGTTAAGCTGCGGGTATAACTTACTATAAATATACATTTGACGACGAAATGCGTAAGGAAAGTAATTTCCAAGTGTGTCACTAGGTCCAGGCAGACACCTTTCTCCGGCGCCACAGAAACAACTAAAAAAATATTTTACGGATTAATTCTATGGAGAATTAGCTACATGTTGTGATTTTAGTTCTGCTTCGATTGTTTTATGTATAAAGACGAGAAGCAAACCGTACTGGTGTTTTGAGACAATTGTAGCTAATTGCAAGAAAAGCTGTTTTTAATTGTTGGTCTTTTAACGACGAACAAAATAAAAATCTTTATGACCTATTCATTTTTTTTTTATTACAACACAAAAACTCTACAGACTGATCGTCCGTGCTTTTTGTCACAATAGTTCTTCTTTTTTTAACATAGTCTTTATTTCTTAGCTCCACGTTATGCCATCGCTGTCACCATCACACTGTCGTGCGCTGTGGTGGCAACGTTGGCAATTAAAGAAATCTTACAATTACGCTTAATACCTATATAGGCCCATTTATTTATTGATTTATTTCCCTTTTTTATTTACATGGTATGTATAGTTAGACCTATTCATTTTATAATGTTTAGAAAAGTTACTAAAAACTATCAATCAGTTGATCGACAAGCATGTATTTAAGTCCATTTGAGAACCATTTTTAATTGAAATTCGTTTTCGAATCCTAAAGCTCTGTAAAACCGCTACATCATATAAACATGTATTTAGATATAACTACCGTTTTTTATTAAGAATTCAGTTAAAAATTAAATGTATGTTGCAGTCGTAAATATATATAGAACACATATATTCAGTATGTGTATGCTCCAGGTTCAAAACATCGCTATTTTGGTTCTCGATTGTAAGATATAACAAATTTATGGCTCACTTCGCAAACCTTTTTACGAAACCTCGCGAGAGTCGTCGCTCAATTTCATTGCATATTTTAGATCAACCCCCTAACCACTTCAAGCTATCCATTTTTAAGTGCTAGGATAACATAAATAACATATTGTGTCTAGAGTAGTGATGTAACGCGAATGCAAATGCGAATATCCCTTACGGACATTCGAGAATGTCGTTTTTTTTCAGTACTTGGTGTAGGGGGCCAGAGGATCTAGATTTGCCGACCTTATTTTTTGATAACCGATAAACTGCACTTTCGATTTCAATTTCGATAGATTTGGCGACATTTTTGCAAAGCACTGCAATTCAATATTCGTACAATTCTTGCGAATGCAAATGCGAAATTTGCGAATATTCCCGAATGCGAATGGGAATATTCGTTACATCACTAGTTTAGAGACAGTCGTAAAGTTCAGCCTGAGGATTAAGTCTAATGACAATACTACTCGTATAGTCGGTTCGATGCGGGGCGCTTGACCCGCGGGAGTTCATTGGTCGCTGGCCATGCGGCCGCTAGCTAGCTATGCTAATAATTAGTGCTGGCTTTCCTTTGACTGATAACGTAACGTTAAGCTTAGTTTATTTTAAGTAAAAGTTCTGGTGTAAAGAGACCGTAGTGACCTAGAGACACCTATAATCAGAGGTCCCTTCTTTGGATTTAAGCGCGTTATTACCTCTATAAACAAAGTTAAAATACTTTATGCCTTCGAAGCAAATCAAAAGGAGTATACAGCGCTATACATTGGAATGTTGTATTTGATATATATACTAATAATACATTACTATTTATAAATAACTACACTTACACACTCGTAATATTTTTTTTTATAGAAATTGCGCGTTAATTTGCCTATTTTTAACCTCCGACGCAAAAAGAGGGGTGTTATGAGTTTGACTGATAAGTCTGTCTGTTTGTTTGTCTATAGACACGTAGCTGAAACGGGTGAACCGATTTGGATGTAGTTTTTTAGATAGCTGGTTTCTGGGTGCTGGGTCTAAAATATGTTCTATTATAACATTTTATTAGAAACCTTATAATCATATGCCATATGATAAATATAAATATTAATCTGTATAGTATATGATAAAGTTATGTACCTACGATATAATAATGAGTTCATGATCTCTCTGTTTTGACCGTGTCTTTAAGTTCATGTTCGGATGATGTTCGTTGAACTTTTTTGATGTTGTTAAGCTAACAAAAATGACTAAGTTTCCTGGTATTATTGCTCTCAAAGACAATGATCGTGATTGTTTATTTATCGATTTGATTTATCGTATCATATTTCTTGTTTTTCTAAGCTTCTTTCAACAAATAAGTAATAAGTAGGTACTTTAGTATATGTTTTTAAATACAAATTTATTATGTATAAGTGATTTGTTTACAATGTTGTTTAACATAATAATAAAATATCCAACAATATTTAAAATGTCCGTATCCTTTTCTAAAGATTCTTATCGGATTAAGGCTGTAGGTACTGCCTTTATTTTTTACTTTAATATAATTTTGGAGCGTCGTTAATTCTTATTTTTTTTATTTGACTGAAGTAGCAAACGAGCATGCAGTCCACCTGATGGTAAGTGGTCACTGCCGCCCATGTACATCTGTAATCAACTTTATACAGAACATGGGTTCCATCTGAAGTCAATCACAGATGCGTTGCTACTCCCGAGGACTATGATGGTCGCCTCATGTGAAAGTGTGCCGGCAACCACACCCTTCTATTGAAACGCAAGAAATGCTTCACGATAGAAATAGGTGTAGCGGTGGTACTTCCCCGGTCGAACTACACTGGTTCTACCACCTTTATTATATAGGCACTCTTGTATTTAATTGTTCTGTGTAGATTTCATACCTACTAGTGCTTAGTATGTAAGATATAATTACATAGTGTGTTTTATTGCATGTACCCATTTCATAATAAAATGACTTTACATTTATTAATTTACCAAGTGGACGAGTAATTTAAAAACTCTCCATCAAATCATCAACGTTATGCAAGTAACTGCCTTGCTCTAATAATACTTGTTGGTTTTGTTTTTTTTGTATTTAGTATTTTTAATTTTACACGCTTTCTATATTCCTACTTTCTACAGTAGGATTTTCTTCTGTGTCGTGGGTACCATGGACACATACAAGACGAATACACAAACACCCAGATCCCGAACAGGAATCTAAACTCATCATTCACATCCTGTCTGGCCAGGAATAGAACCCGGGACCCATAGCGCGTTAGACCGGTATGGTAACCGCTGCGCCACGCGGGTTGTCAAAAATTAATAATTTAAGGCGATTCTTTTTCACGTATTATATATATTATATACTGTTATACTGTATGTCCTAATGGGCAATTCAAATCGATCGACGGAAGCACTACTGCCACAGCTATTTCTTAATTTTCTTTTCTGTTGTATTATGTGTTTGAACGGTGTAGTAAGAGAGACTTCTTGCCTGGGGCGTTCCAAATTAGTCCTCAGAGGTAACGATTTATGGTCGTCCTCAATTAGGATTCTTATCTTATCTGAGGTTGTTCACGGGATTTCTAAAGAGACATTTGCGACTTACCATGAGGTGGACTTTACAAGGACCAAACAAACCTGCAGATTGCTTGTTTTTTTTTTAACTGACTGAAGAAGCAAAACGAACATGCACTCTACCTTATTGTAATTGGTCTTTGCCGCTTATGGACGTCTGTACTCAACTTCATACAGAATATGGGTTCTATTTGAAGTCAATCACAGATGCATTGCTACTCCCGAGGACTATGTTGATTGCCTCAAGTAAAAGTGTATCGGCAACCACACCCTTCCATCGAAGCGCAAGAAATACTTCATCCTAGAAATAGGATATCTGTATTGCTATCTGTATATTATAAAATAGGAGATATCCGGCTTATGATATATCACCATATTTTAAAATTTAAGTGGTAGTTACTTAGAACTAAACTTCTATTAGTAATTATTCATTGTACTTGTGAACAATCAATCATGAATCAATAAAACAAAGATTTTACAGTTTTAAATCTTCGGCCTGCCTCAGGTATTGCACGTGCAGTGCAACACCGGAGTGTTTCATTCAAATACTTTATTCAGCTAATTTATTGAAGTACTCTGATAAGTGCTGATAGCTTTATGGAATGAAATTTGGATTTACACAGCACGGATCGCGGTTTCAATTATAAGCTCTGGTTTCATTTGTGAAGGAAAATACATCGATAAAAACTACATGTCTGAGAGTTCTCAAGTATTTTGAGTACGGGTCTCCTCTTAGAGTAAGATAGCGTTGATCACTGTCGACCGCGCTGGCCAGTGCGATATGGAAGTCTTTACACTTTTGAGAACTTTTTATCTTTTTTTATCTGACTGAAAGAGCAAAACGAGCATGCAGTCTACCTGATGGTAAGTGGTGACGGATCCCATGATCATCGGTAAATAACTTCAAATATGGGTTCTATGTGAAGTCAATCACAGATGCGTTGCTACTCCTGAGGACTATGATGGTCGCCTCATATAAAAATGTTCTGGCAACCATACCCTTTCTTCGAAACGCAAGAAATGCTGCACGTTGGAAATAGATGTGGCGGTGGTACCGCCCCGGTCGAACTACACTAGTTATCTCATCTCACAAGTATGAACTTTATTGAGCATGAAATCTACCAATTGTCACTTTATTAGCGTGTATTAATCCCCACTTAATCAACTCGTAGACTGGCCTAAACCCTTCTCATTCTGAGCGAGCCAAGTCCAAGACTACAATAATGAGTTAATAATGATTCTTATTAAGATCCAATTCCCATAATTCACTTTCTTGTACCCAAGTATCTAATTAGCCGACACGCCGGCACTGTCTCGTCCATCATGCTCATAATGTACGGTAAATATGATGGATTGCAAATCCGATCTGATCCCTTTTTGGTCCGAATATTCCTTCCCCTCTCCGACTTGAGCCAGCGCCGAATTCAAAAAATGAGGTAACATAATATGAAAGTTAATGTTAATACAAATCGCAATACGTAACTTCTTAGCGGGGTTCCGTACAAATAGAGTTGAATTAGTTTTATATTTGTTATATTGGACATGTTTAGAAAAGGGAAGATACTACTATTTTTTTGTTTCATAGATTAATAGATTGAGTTATGCTTTAGACATATGCAATGATAAGTGCATTGCAACCTAAGGGCTAGTCAAAACACTTAATCTTCTTCTAAAAATAAAAACGTTACAACACAAATAATGTCATAAATGAGGCAGATATGACTATGGCCATGTTTTTTATATAAAGATGAAAGTATTCTCTTAGAAGGAGCTCATTTAAACGTTGTATTAAGTATTACCTTACTGGTCCTTTCCATATAAGCTTTGTAATACGATCTAATATTTACGTGGGAGGCGACTGAGCGACTGACCGAATTCTTGACCCACAATATTTGACCACAAAATGTAAACCCGTGTGCACATAGTCAATTTAAACTTTTTCGGTCATGAAGCGTTGGTATAATTAATATATTTCGAAATTATACTCAACCCACAATATAAATTACCATAGTGGAAAACGCTCGAAGCATCCTTCTTTAACACCTTTGCATAATTGTAGGATATAATAGGTTTTATAGCAATCCATTTGATTATGAATGCTCACTTCTATGCTAGTGCATCTACATCATTCATAACAGTATTTATATAAGAAACCGATCGCAGATATGTTATCACTCCTGATGCTGAAAGATAGTCGCCTCGTATGAAGAAAGCCAGTATCTTGTCTTTCCAACGAAACGCAAAAGCGTTTTGTGATAGACACAGTTGTGGCGGAGGGACCTTCCTGGTCAAAGAATAAAAAAGTATAATAAAGTACTACTGTTTTAAAAACTTCCAGCTATACTTGTAATAAAAACTTTTTACTAGAAGTAAGTAGGGTAAAGAAAATGTCGTGCACATTGTTAAAACAGCACATAAATCATTACGCATAATCTCTACATTTTAGGTTAACTAAACAACAAAATACACATAAAAAAACAGAACAGATAATAAACAAAATCAATTCAGTACTTAGTATGCGATTAATAAAATATTATGCAGTGTAGTCTAAGCCTTATAACAGTTAAATGTATGGCGTCTCGGTTTTGAGAAATTGTTTATAGGTGACTAGGCGATCGGAGAAAGTGGCTTAGAACGTATCCCGTGCTTATCGACAATCTGAATGTATTGTAGCGATGGACAATATCTAGTAATTACCTGGCCGATGATAAATGTAATATGTTGCTGCTTTGCTTGAGTAACCTAACACAAAAAACGCTTATTTTACAGGACAGCCATGTTAAAAATAATCACTGTTTTTATCTGTTTATTAATGATATTGAAATGGTAATGATAAAAAATAAATCAAATTTAAATACGAGAACTCACTTTCCAGTTCTAAAATAATGTGTATAAGATAAAAACAATATCGTTAACTTAAAATTGTGGAATTTTAAATTGTGCCGTTATTTATGCGGTGTTTACACCAATTTCTTGGAATCTATCAAACCTTATATACAATTTCTACATAAGCATAAATTTTAATACAGTTATCACAATTTTCTGTGTGTAATCGAAAAATCTCACAAGAGGACACTTCTCATCCTATAATTCTGCCTATAATTCTGTCACCTCTCACCATCCTTAGAGCTCTACAAAGGTAGCAATTCCTTAGATTAGCAATACCGCCAAATGTGATTCTGAAACTGCTCAAGTCAATCCGAGGTGGAGCGAACCGTGTAAGCTATTCCCCATTTTTTTTATCTGACTGAAGTAGCAAACGAGCATGCAGTCCACCTGATGGTTAGTGGTTACTGCCGCTTATGGACATCTGTAATCATCTTCATACAGAACATGGGTTCTATCTGAAGTCAATCGCAGATGCGTTGCTGCTCCCGAGGGCTATGATGGTCGCCTTATATAAAAGTGTGCCGGAAACCACACCCTTCTATCGAAACCCAAGAAATGCTTCACGCTGGAAATAGGTATGGCGGTGGTACTTCCCCGGTCGAACTACACTGGTTCTACCACCTTCAAATAAGTAGCATATCGCCAAACGTGATTGCGAAACTGCTCAAGTCAATCCGAGGTGGAGCGTACCGCGGTATAGCACCGTGACGGTGGCGAGTACCGTTAGCCGACACACTACTCCGTGCGACTGCAACCATCCACTCCTTAATACTTATATTATAATGACAAGCTCGGCACCGTAAATCGTTAGCCTAATAGTCATAGCATGTAATACTGTGACGTGGTTAAGTTTTGTCTTGCTAGAAGATTTCCTTCGTTGTTACGAATTCGCACTGTGGGGCATCCAAAGTTCTCGTCAATCCCATTATTATCCTACTGCTGGGCATGGGTCTTGTCAGTTCAGTTCAGTTCAGTTCAGGCCATAGTCCACCGCGCTGGCTAAGTCCGAATTGGTGGACTTCACACACCTCCGAAAACTTTTTTTTTCAAGTATTCTCGGATGTATAGGTTTCCTCACGATGTTTTCCTTCACCGAAAAGCAGTGATAATTATTTCTAATACGCAAATAATTTAAGAAAAATCTGTGGTGCGGGTTAGAACCTCGGACCTGCCGATCTATAGGGCAAGTTTCAACCATTAGGCTATCACTGCTCTATCCAAAATTCATCTACATAGATCCAACCTATCGCTTATAAGCGCCTGTAGCTTATCTGCCGGCTCACTTTTATATAAGGTGATACCTTAGTTCTCGAGTGCTGCATCTGTAATTGCCTTCAAATAGACCACTTTTCTATACCAATTTGCTTATAGGTCCATGGACGGCAGTAACTGCTTGCCATCAGATGGACTGTATGTTTTAAGCTAATTCCAATGGACAAAAAACCTCTAGTAGAGGAAGAAATGACAGCAATTCTTCACTGTACTATTATGTACCTACATGTATGTATATCTATATACCTATATCCGTATACATACAAATACTCTATTCACGAATATAATTTGTATTTCTATGGAATATCTATATATATAAAATTCTCGTGTCACAATGTTCGCTTCCGTACTTCTCCGAAACAGCTTGACCTATTCTCATGAAATATTGAGTAGGTCTCAGAAACGGCCAACATCTATTTTTCATACTTCTTAGTGATAAGGATTGCCCACCCTTAACATTTTTTTTTAATTTTTATATGGCAAAACAACGTTTGTCGGATCAGCTAGTAATATATAATAATAATATTGTACACTCCGTGCAGTTCTTACAATTCGCCTATTGGACAAAATATTACTCGAAAATAGATTGAACTGGGTCATATTAGTCAATAGGAACAAATTACAATACTTTTAACATATATAATCTCCGTAAGCATAATGTACACGCGACATAAATCAATCAATTGCGCTTGTGGCAAATAAAATAAATAAACTATAAGCATGACACAGTTATGTACATGATGTCTTTATTGAGCCAGATATGATTATAACTGGATGCCATGATGGTAAAATTACTCATTCTCGATACTTTTATAATGATAAGCTTGGCCACAAGTGTAGCTGACTGATAAAGAACCAGCTATTACCATTATTACGAGGCACAGATATTCAATTGCCCATAGTTTACTGCTTTTAATACTTGTATGATAATTATGATGACCAGTGTAACTTTCTAGTGTACTTTGCTTTTGTGTAACAAGAAGTTATCCATAAACCTAGATTTTTAACTACGCCAACGGTAGCCAAATGTAACAATTAAAGAATAGTAAAAGAGGCTAGGAAAAATTATGCTTAATAATAATTACTATTATTAATGGTTGTTCTTGTCCAAGAAAATCTTCGTTAATTTTATTAGTTGGTTTGTCATTCTTGTCTTTTTCATTTGTAGATTTAAACATATCTATTTATTTATTTAGTTAATGATAATTTTAAGCATCCTAAAGGAGAATAAGCCCCAATTGATATAAATAATGTCCTTTTATATCTATAATATACATTTATATATAATTATAACTTTATTACACGTTCCCGTCTTATTCGAACTTGATTCGAATTTTATTAGCAGTCATTAATCTCGGAGCAGTTTCTGGCTTTATCGCCATTATTGCACATTCCCGGCCACCATTAGCCCCGGTATTAAATCAACAGCATGACATCTCGGTACTGTTACTCCATTGTCGATATAACACCATAAAAATGCACGTAATCTGCCAAGAGGAATGTGATCGAAGAAACGGTCGCGTCATTATGGCAATCACCCTCCTTGGATGTAGCGATCAGAAGCGGCTGTTTGCGCTGCATTCCGTATTTTTAGCGTTCCGCACCCAAAGGAAAAAACGGAACCCTATTACTAAGACTGCGCTGTCGGTCTGGCCGTCTGTCCGTTTGTCTGTCATCATGCTGTGTGTCATAAAACTTGATAGCTAGACAGTTTAAATTTTCACAGATGATGGGTTTCTGTTGCCGCAGTAATAACAAATACTAAAAAAACAGAATAAAATAAATATTTAAGTGAGGCATACAACAAACTAGATTTTTATTGCTATTTTTTATAGAAAATAGTACGGAATCCGTTGTGCGCGAGTCTAACTCGCACTTGCCGGTTTTTATGCACCTACATTCTTTCCAAGTGACATCTGTCGTGTACTGATAGAGTACGTTGCTAGGTATTGATGGACGTGTGTGTACATTATTAATGATGGAGCTTAAATAGACATGTATTGCTGTCATCCATAGTCATTGTTCGCTGAATTTTAACTGATTTGCTAGTTCAATTCACAATCACTACCAAGTGTGTTGATGTTAATCTGGTAATTGATATGAGTTGTATGTAAATTAGAGTTTAAGCGATGCAAATAGTTAACGATAAATTACACGCACGCTTTCTACACTCATAGCCCCACAGTAGGATTTTCTCCTGTGTCGTGGGTACCATGGACACACACAAGACGAACACACAAACACCCAGACCCAGAACAGGAATCTAAACTCATCATTCAGATACCTGTTTGGCCGGGAATCGAACCCGGGACCCATTGCGCGTCAAACCGGTATGGTAACCGCTGCGCCACACGGGTCGTCAATTGGTCGTAAATTGGAGTTGTGTTAAGATAATTTAGTCCCCGATTGATACTAATGCGCTTGTTAAGTTCCGGTTTGGATTTAGTAACTAATTTGTTATATGTTCAAGTATTTTTACGAATGAAAGACTTGATACGTAGTACGTTCTTGGTAGGTATAATTACAAAGGTTACCGCCGTTACGCATAAATCTGCTTTGTTATATGCGACGCTGTGGGGACAATGTCGGGTTATGTGGGATTTTAACCTCACGAAAACTCCCCCGGTGGCCGTCCTCAGCGCTGCACGGAGAACTCCGGGAACTCCAACGGAACACAACCGGAGCCCTCCGAGCTCGATGCCTCTTTCGGGCTCTTCTCCGATGTGCACTTGCGCTTACCGTGTGTCCTGGTGTTTAGGACAGCATGCAACAACACGTGCTGCCGTCCTTCCCGGGGTTATTGGCTGGGCGGTTGGAGCTCCCACTCTAGTCGCCCGAAACCCCACAACCCCCTTTTAGTCGCCTCTTACGACAGGCAGGGGCTACCGTAGCCGTATTCCACTCCCCGGCTACAGGGGACGTTCAACTTACACCTGCCGTTCCAATTTATTCCTCAGGAGTAGCAAGACATTGCCAAAGATCTAGAGAGAAATTAGTAATCAGCCCTAAATACTTGGTAAGTGGTGGTAACATTTTGTGGTAGTCCTTGGAGGTAGAAGGTTAATTACTGTTATCCTTGGGTGACCGTGACCTTCATGTAACCTGCAAGCTCAACTGCTACTTGAATTTCATAAAGAAACACCAATATTTATCTTGTTAATTCAAGTTACACGAACATGAATGGGATATTATTTATTTTCTTTTCTGAGCGTTCTCGTATGCTACATATCATACTGACTCTATTGACAGTGCTTAGTCATCCAGTAATCTTCTGAGACATGTAAGCATGACTTTTGAGTACAGATGCCGTTAAAAGATGCTGTATCAAGGTTAAAGATAAGGCAGATGATATATATTGTATTATATTTTTAGGGAAATGTATGACCTGTAAATAGAAAAAAAAGATTGTTAGTGAACGTGTGATTCGTGCTTGTGATAAGGCGTGTGAAGATTTCATATCATATTTTTAGGATTTCCCTTAAAAATTAAAATTAAATATCTTGGTCGTCAATGTATTACGTTCCAATCCGAATGTATTCTACATTAAAATTAAGCTTTGGTTGCGTGGTTAGCTTAGTATCCAAAAAAATTGTTTATTTGCTTGGTCCTTAATATAACTAAGTTTATCTCTTATGATAACGCTTTATAGCTGATAATTTTATGGAAGAGCAGGTTGTGGTTTGTTGGTTTTATAACTAAATATAGTATTGGAAATGATGTTTCATGATATCGATGGAAATTTTAAACATTCCTTTTTATTAGATGTTGATAAACCGAAGGTCTTAACTATTGTTATATCAAGTGATGCTCTTTTGCATTTAATTGCAATTGCAATAATTTTTAAACAAGCTTTTTCACGCGGCTTCACCCGAATAACATTTTTTTCAGATTAATTATTAAATAAACTTATTTTTTATAACACTGTTCGTTGATCCTAACCGATGTAGTTATAGTTAGTAAAAAAATTGTTAATGAGTAGATTATTTTCTTATTGTTGAGGATATCTATTTTTTATTTATTTTTTATACTTAACGTTGAAATTGAATTAACAACCCAACATGAAATTTACCTGATGTATCCATTGCTATTCATACAATTGTTCAATGAATCGCAGATAGTGTTAACAAGAGCATATAGGAACAAGAGCATGTAGGAGCATATAGACCTGAGGTCGGTCAAAATTTAGTTGCTGTCTGTGGAGACTAAATCGGAACCCCGTGAATGGTTTTTCGTTAGCAGAAAAAAAACATCAAAGCCCTTGACACTACTGAAATAAATTAAAAATTCGTGTGAGGTGCCCTCAGAGTACATGACAAATATAGTACCACATTTACGTCCATCACTACATAGTATAAAACAAAGTCGCTTGGCGCTGTCTGTCCCTATGTATTATTTTATTTGTTTTAAATTCCGCTACGGATTTTAATGCAGTTTTTCAAATAGAAAAGGGACAGGTTTTTATGTATAAAAGAATAATAAATTTAGATTTTTGACATTTAGGCGCAACGAAGTTCGCCGGGTCAGCTAGATTTATATATTTGGGTACGCTTCAAAACACAACTGGGGTTCCCTTTTTATAAAGTTACAAACTTACGTAACAATATTATTACTTGTATAGATGTGTTTATAATTGTGTCATATTGTAACGCACGTGTCTATTTACCATGAGCTATAGCATGTAATGTATCATAATTTTATTGTAAGCATTAAATCATACTTTGTTTATATGACACGCTAAATACCAGAAGCAACAGCCAATTGCATTTTTTTTATCTGATAGAAGTTGCAAACGAGCATGCAATCCACCTGATGGTAAGAGGCAACTGACGCCCATGGCCCTCTGTATGCAACGTGGTAGAGAACATGTGCTCTATCTGAAGTCAATCACAGATGCGTTGCTACTTCCGAGGACTAAGATGGTCACTTTATATAAAAGTGAGCCGGCAACCACATCCTTCCATCGAAACGCAGTAACTACTTCATGTTAGAAATAAGTGTGGCGGTGGTACCTTCCCCGGCGAACTATGTACCTACACTGGTTCTTCGACCTAGTAAATTGGTCCATTTACTATAACCTATTTAAACCAGTAAGAAATGTAAAGAACAAGTGCATGTCGTTGTGTATCGGGTGCATAGATCCTTTGTGTAAAATGTATATTGTAATAGAACTTTAAAAGTAAGCAACACCGATTGCCATCAGTAATAAAATAATTGACCACATTTGTCAAAATTTCACGAGGATTTCCGTTACTCAGAGCTCTTTAAGCCGTCGGTCCCAGTACAGTAATAGTCTTTTAATGTGGGAGGCGGTTTCATTTTTTCAACGTAAGCTAGCTATTAACACATTTTTTTCACTAATCCGCGTGTGAATAGAGCTTAATCCAAGCCTTTTTAGTTTTGGTCATATATACTCGTATTTGAAGGGATTTTAGAAGTAAACAAAAATGTGGTTCACCTGATCCAAGCGGGCACACCCGAATCCATATTACCTGAGGTGGATTAAAGATACATTAACCGTTAACTAAAATGGTAGCCTCATATATATATATATATAAGTATATGTCAGTCGGCATCCTTTTTACCTAAACGCACGAAGCAATTCCATCACGCTAGAAAAAGCTACGCGGGTAGTTTTTTTTTCGGTTCAACTATACTGACTTTACTATGTTTAAATTTTTTTAACCAGTAGATACTTTGAGAAGTTAAGCAATTAAACCATTTAGTCAGCGCGGCGGACAATAGCCTAAAATTCTCTCATTCTGAGAGAAGACCCGAGTCCAGCAAATTTTAATGGGGTGACGAATCAATACTTATTTTTTTTATCTGACTGAAGTAGCAAACGAACATGCAGTCCACCTGATGGTAAGTGGCCATTGCCGTCCATGGAGATCTGTAATCAACAACATACAGAATATGGGTTCCATCTGAAGTCAATCACAGATGCGTTGCTACTCCCGAGGACTAAGATGGTCGCCTCATGTGAAAGTGTGCCGGCAACCACACCCTTCTATCGAAACGCAAGAAATGCTTCACGCTAGAAATAGGTGTGGCGGTGGTACTTCCCCGGTCGAACTACACTGGTTCTACCACCTTTAAAGTATGTATGTATCACGGTTTCCGTAATATTGCAAGTGTACATAAAGTATTTACGTATTTATTATATGTACGGATTATATATGAGAAGGTTGCAACCTTCAACGACGTCATTATTCATACATGTTGACAGTGACCTTGATATAGTTCAGAGGCTCTATGCTCGTTGCGGCCAACATGTTTTTTGTCGTTATTTATTAGAGACGTTCAGGTGTTCGCATAGCGAGTTTTTTGTCACCCAACACTATAATAGAGATGTATTGCCTTGCCTCCATCCATCTACATCTTCAGATTCTTTAGAGAATTCCTTTTATCAAGTTGTAGGTATGTATACCAGATAAGTATTCGGTGTAAGTACATAGTTTGTAAGTGCTTTTATAGGCCTGTATAAATAAAGACATTTCATTTTATTTTGTTTCAACGAAGGTTCGAGAAAATAATTCGTTATTTTGGTAAAATTAAATCATTGAGCAAACTTTTATGATTAAAGTTTATCGTCCCTTATGAAATTATTTTAACTAATAAAAAATTATAATTATTTTTGTATGAAAATAATCATATGTTTAAAACCTTATAATCTCTTACAACGCTAAAAATATTTTTTTTTATTAAATTAATTAGACAAAGCCCTTCATTAAAAATGACGCATCTGTTACGCAAATGCGGTTTCTGCTTGGTTTATCACCAGTTTTACATATAGAAGTTAATTTATACCTGTACAATTAAAGCAAATTATGAAACAATTGTATTTAAATAGTAGCCGGCGGTTGTCCACCTATTCGCACTTGGCCAGCGCGGTGGACTATGGTCTAAACTCTCTCATTCTAAGAGACCGTGCCCAGCAGTGGGACAATAATGGTTGATGAGTAGTTGCCGGCAGAAATTAGTTTTTCAGCCGATATCGAAATCAAATCTTTCTTCTAATTTAAACATTTACAAACTTGCAAGATTACGTCGACAAGTAAAACTAAAAGTATTACATGATTGCGTTGTTTTATAATAAAAGGGCACGAAATAAAATATTAGAATTACTTTTTTACATTAAAAATTAAAAAAGAACTGACTTGTCAGACGCGGCTCATGGGCGAAGAGAAGTACCCATGAGCAAACTTAAAACGTGCAATAGGGTGATTGGGTTTCACCCTGAAGACAATGCAAGAGAATAAACAAATGTCTCGATTAACCTAAAAGCTTTGGCCAATTTTTGAGTGAAACCTAAATTTCAACGGAAAACTATATTTAACCGAAATTTGGCCGATACATCTCAACTTGATTTCAGCCAAAAAGTCTCGGTTTCTGCCGAACTTTGATGAAATCGAAGCTACGATTAGTCACTAAGATAAACATCATCTAACTACCATTCGCTAGTACGAAGGCGTTATTGTTTCAAACGCAGGTGTCGGCATGCCATCATCTGACCATCTATAAATGTCGTAGTTGTCATAGATATACATGCATAATTATATTTACATATTAACTATAACATAAAAAATAATGTTTGTGATAAAAAAGTCGCTTTTTATATACGGAGATATATAAACTTTTTATAATGAAGAAATACTTATCCGATCCGATCCTATCCGTTCTTCAGAAAAGGAAATAATGACGCATCTGTAGATGATATCAAGAAGTACTTTGATTTTATTTGGAGTTTATCGCAGATGACCACGGAGGTTGACCACTTGTTGTGACCACTCACCATCAGTCATAAAAATCAGTTGTTAAAAAATACTTTTGACCGACAATATTTGCCCCGCTATGTACAACATTCTGATTCAACGAATTTGTACGATGGCGTAATAAGACGAAACACTATTACTGAAATTTTATGCCTATTAATTTTGTTGCCATTATCTCGAACTATAGGTAGTGAACACTTAAAATCACAACCGTCGACCATACACTATAATCCTTTTTTCATGTAATATTAGTCATATGTTTGCGTAAATGATAGCCAATTACCTCACTTGAAGGTTTTCTAACAAAAAGTCTTCCTGACAATAGATATAATAGTTACAGATAATAGGGTTTATTAAAAGTAATGAAGGCGGAAGGTTTACATTGTTGGCGGTATGTCCACAGACTCTTCATGCACAGGAAAGAATCAAGCTAATATTTGTCTATCCTTCGTACTCCATATTATAATTATATGCTAGGTACCTACATTGTGGACGAGGAGGACAGCTTCTAAAGGATTTTCACACTTTAAATTACACTCACTCATTATAATCCGCGCGGTAGCCGTTCGATATATTTTGTAGACGACTCCGGGATTTACAAAGGACCGTGGTCCTCTGACTGCGAACTTCAGTTAGGCTTAGCTCAAGTAAGAATTTTCGACGATACAACACACATATTTAAGACAGAATGGTATGTTTTCGGGCGGTTTGAGCTCCCATTCTTGTCGCCCGCAACCCCGGAAGCCTCTTTGTAGTCGAGATTTACGACCGGCGGGGGGTACCGTAGGGCTATTATGTACCCTTAAACCAAGTTGATTACCTTTATGCTCATAATTAGCAATATATGGAAATTCCTAAGTATCAGTGTATACGAATATGTAAACGTGCAGTGTACTTTGTAACATATGGGTTAAAACGTTAACGGTGACTACTTTCAGGAAAGTTTTTTTTTTCGAGGGGGAAACCTTCAAAAGGTACCCGACGCCGTGGGAGCGACGCAGGGTTATGTGGGATTTTTACCGCACTAAAAACCCCGCGGTGGCCGTCCTACTATAGCCGGCGCCTATAGCCGGCGCTACTATAAAGAGGACGAGACCTCCAACGGACCGCAGCCGGAATCCTCTCAGCGCGTTGCCCCATCGGGCTCCTCCCAGATGGGCGGTTGGGCCCACCGCCGTCCTTCCCAGGATCGCCTGAACGAACGGATCGAGCTCCCACTCTAGCCGCCCGCAACCCCGGAAGCCCTAATTAGTCGCCTCTTACGACAGGCAGGGGATGCCGTAGCCCTATTCTGATCCCGGAACTACAGGGCGCATCCCTAGCAGCTACCCTTCAAGCCTTCTTCCAGCTACGATTCCGATCGTTCCAACGGAGTTGTACAATTGTTATACTTATTTCGTTCAAAGGTACGAATGATAAAGATCACGTTATGCAATACAGAATTAAAATCGCCCGTATCAATATCACAAACCTATAATAACGCCATTTTGGTGTACCTGTTAGTAATTAAACCACATAATTATAAAATCACGATCTATGATATAACTCGTCGATGAAATAATCTTCATTTGCCATGACTAACAAATTAGTTCCCGTATTTATGCTTACATGTTCACCCATGACCTGTAAGCCACTTAATGGAACCTTGCACACTAATTGCTTCAACAAACTGATTTACACACGAAATTTTATTGTTATATGTAATTTTTAAATCTGTACGCGCTTCGGTAGACTCGTTTTGGAATACAGGAAATTCATTTTTGTGATACTATTATATTATTAAATGGTTGTCATATTGCTAAATCGTGCAATAAAATTTAAGTATAACGAGGTGCCATTGTAATATAAGTTGTAAAGATTGAAGCCAATCACCATACAATATATGAAAATCAGCAACCCTAATATGCTAAATTCGCAAACCCCATGACTATGTCCGTTCGAACATTTATGAAAATTATTTTTCATGTAGGTAGAATATTTTGTCACGATGTTTATTGATCCGTATAATACACAAGCCGCGTAGTGGAGTCTCCATAACGATTTATATCGCAAAAGATTCAGGGTTCAATTCCCGATAGGTGCCTCAATGAACTTAGTTTTCTATTAGGGTCCAGATGTTTGTCAAAACCTAGTAAGACCGTAGAAAGCGACACTTTATTTTTAATCGCGAGTTATTGCGTGTTTATTATCAACAATTTTTACAACCCCAGTTCCAGGTAAGAGTCCTTTTTACTTTTCTATACGGGAATTCAGTCAGTGAGCATCGCGGGAGCAACGCAACGGCGAGGTCGGCGCATGCGCAAGGCCGACCACTTCGCACCCGTAACACACAAGGGCATTTATTATGTGCATCTTGAAATAGAACTCAAACATACCGATGGGCAAGCAATTATCTTGCTGCAATTATTGCTTGCAGCGCAGTTGAGTGTACTTGAGCTTGCTATCAATTATGGTAAATGCAAATGAATGTTAGCTGAGTCACCTTTTCGTATTCTTCTCGCTGTGTTTAACAATCTAGGATTAGTATGATATTTACATTTATTTGTTCTGATCAAAATAGATACATATTATCTATTATTTAAAATATGTACACTTCAAAATATTTATAGGTAATAGAGAAATAGAGTTACGGGAGCTTTTCTATTAAATATGGCCGCAACCAATTTTTGACAAAATTATAACATTACAATTATACAAAATTATCATTTTACTTTAAGTTTCCTCACCATTAACCTAAACTTGATATTATTTTGTGTACTTTTGTTGACGTGGAAGTCGTAAGAGGCGATTATGAGACGTAATCTAGGAGGTGGACACAAACGTCTTCTTGTAATACCAACATCTATTGTGGTCACCACAACCCATTCCTTATAACGTATCAAATTGGCTAAGTAGTATATTACCCAGAGAAAAAATATAAACAACGTATTTTATTGCGCATAATAAGCAAAACAGAGTTTAAAAAAAACATAAACGTTTTAGACTTAAGTTCTCACAGTTCTGAGAACTCAAATGTAGCTTTCTCTTCGCATGTAGGTCACCGGTTGTATTATCAGTAAACGCCACTACCTGTAGAATGCCTAATGTGCTGAGACGATATGTAGCGGCGTGTTGGCAAAGTGCCCGTGGGGAGCGCCGCCCATCAAGATTTCATGGACATGTTGGTCTTTTTATAACACATACTTGTCTATGTAGCAATCTTTGTTAAATAGATGAATGTTTCTGTCTGTAATTCAAAGACTTTCTAAGATTTATTCTTCTGACATAACGAAGATATGTTTTCACAAACCTATTCGTTCGCACGTAAAAATATTGTAGTTGAACATACTTTACATATATATCTTACTTCTATAGATGTTTACTTTTACTGTTTATCATCTGTTCTAGTTTAATAAAAAAAAATAGAAATAATTTTACACAAAAATAGGTTGTTTTCATTAGTTAAAATATAACCTTACGACAAATAAATTCCACGGTAAGTTGATTAATCTTACGAAGAAATCTGTTCTTGAAATGAAAGGATAACCTGCTCTATTGTTAGGCAGAATCCGAATCTTTTCTTATAACGAATACTTATGTAGAAAGCAGACTAAACGACCTATTCTTATCAACCTCAAAGTGAAGTCTAATTTTAGGATTTTAAGATATACTTAATCTTAAAATCTTAAAATGAAGTCAAATAAATGAAGGGGATAGGAACGGGAGGATATAATCTGAAAAAAAAGATGCGGGGAGGAAAACGCAATTGATAGGTAATAAGTTAATATAATCAATGCTAAGAAGTCTGAGAACAACGAGTAGTATCAAGGTAGAGGTTACATAATTATTATCTCAACCATGTAACTATGTCAGTGTATAAAAATAAAACAAACTATGTATAAAAGGCGTATGTCGGAAAAATGGGAACAGAAAAAAAGAAATTGAAAAATGCGCTCCGCCGTGTTTTTGTCGACATTTTTTTATATTTTCCTAAAATCCCTTTTATGATGAGAAAAAATCAGAGATCGGCCTTTCATGAATATAACAGCAGTATGTTGCATGTAAAGATGCTTGGAGTCCATGTGGAGCAGTTATCACTTACCATCAGGTGAAATGCATGCTCGTGGGCTACTTCAATCGTATATAAATGAAAAGTTAACTATATGTTTCCTACATCAATTTCATTAAAAATATATGTATACGACTGTGAAGCCATTCTTCTAAGGACCCACATTGATAAGGGTAGTTACCCATTATTGTACCACTGCTGGGCACGGGTCTTCTCTAAGAATGAGAGAGTTTTAGGTCATAGTCTGTCGCGCTGGCCAAGTGTGAATTTGTGGACTACACACACCTCCGAGAACTTTTTTTTTCCTTTCTTTAAAGAACTCTCGGGTACACACCCGAGAGTTCGTTATAGAAAGGAAAAAAAACATCGTGAGGAAACCTACACAGGTTTCCTCACGATGTTTTCCTTCCCCGAAAAGCAGTGATAATTAATTTCTAATAACGCACATAAATCAGTGGTGTGCCCTTTTTGATCCTCGGACCTCCCGATTGAGAGGGCAAGTTTCAACCATTAGGCTATCACTGCTCTGATTAGGCTATCACATTGATAGGATATAAATATAAATGCCTATTTGATAATACTTTGTAGTACGTAACCTTACATCAGAGACAGTTTAATGATGTCAATTACGACTAGAGTCGAGTGTGAAGCTGCAGCTTCATTACGGTGTAAGTGAGCGTAAAATTAGCCCACGTTTACGGGACAGGGGTTAAGTAGGTGACTGGTTGCATGCTAGAACCTAACCACGAGTTTAATTGCAATAGACACTGGATAATGTTAATTATACTGGTATAAGATTCATCGTCTTAGCGTTGTCCATCTGCTGTTTAATCGAATTCGATATCGAATATCGAATAGCGATTTCTGTATACTATATATTAAAGCGAAAATTATGGTACCTTTTTACAAATTCCTACTTCGAGCTGGGAATAGTGTTTGTTCGCATAGATAAAGTTCCCTTAAAGAAGGAGAAAGGGCTAATATCTAAGTATAGTGTTGTGAATATAATTATCAAATTTGCATGTTGCTGTTGATATTTAAAAATTATAAATTTTATAATTATGTCTGCATTTTTGTAGATTAATGATAATCAAAAACAATTTATAAAAAAATATTGAAATCTCTTGCAGAAAAGTGATAATAAAGGCGACGCCAGAACATTTTACCGTAAACTCACAGCATGACTGAGTATTTATATATTTGTACAGACATGCACTGTGGTAGAAATGTTCTAAGGAACTAATTAGAAAGTACATAATAATTGTGATCGTAGTATGATAACACTTTGAATCAGAAGTAAAATTTTAAACTTCTTATCAAGCGGTTCCATGGTGTAATGGTTAGCACTCTGGACTCTGAATCCAGCGATCCGAGTTCAAATCTCGGTGGAACCTGTCTTTTTGTGAGCTTATTTTCTAAAATAATATTATGTGTATTATTTCTGTCATTTTATGATTTTAAATATAGATAGTTTTAAAGTAAATTTGTATAATATATAATTACGTTCGACTGAATTTCAGTATTAAAAAATGCTCATTGCTTAATAAAGTATTTCAATTATATACTTTCATTATTTCAAAAATTAAATAAGGTAATGAGGCAAAATAATGCTTTCCTTCTTCCATTAGCCGTTGAGCAGCATACAAAATAAAAGAAAACAAAGCAAAATAGATTTCAAAATTTGACACAAAAAAATAATTCTGCTGATTGAAGATATTTTCTCAGGAGAGGGCAGTCGGCCCTAATTCCCCTCCTTCACACACACCCATAACATGAGCAAACCACTAGTCAATGAGGGTTATCTGGCATAAACAATACACCATGAATAATTTAGACTTACTTTAATCTTACGTTAGACTTGACTTATGTTAATCTTAGTTAACAATAGACAAAAGAATGCGAAGACAGTTGGATAACTTCAGATATGCACCACTGACAACTTATTCGCAGGTCGACAGAAGAAGATCGATACGAGTAGATGACGAGTGCTCTTGATGTAATCTCGTCGCTGCTTGGTAAGCGCTTTTCAACGATCATTATAACAGTTTTTGCATGTCAACAAAATTCTCTAGTAGGTTTATTCTGATCTGTCCCTGTAGCCTCGGGGTCAGAATAGGGCTACGGTATCCCCTGCCTGTCGTAAGAGGCGACTAAAAGGGGCTTCCGGGGTTGCAGACCGTCGCTCCCACGGCGTCGGGTACCTTTGGAAGGTTTCCCCCTCGAAAACAAAAAAAATAAAAGGTTATATAAAGGTTTATTCTGATCTCAACGTAATTTTTTGTAACTATAGTACTATTTGTACAGCATTGTATGTCAGCATATATTATAGGTACTGATTTTCATAACACTGAAGTAGCAAACGAGGGTGCAGATCACCTGATGGTAAGTGGCCACACAACCCCTCATAAGATCAATCTTACTGCGGTTGGCCACGATTGGGCTGCAACTCCTGAGGGGTAGGTTAGAATGTCTCAGATGAGTGGGTTTTAATTATCAAACCCATCGGACAAAACATCGCAGCTTTCAACATTTTTATTATGAGGCAGAGATAGATGTGGTGGTTGTGCCTCCGGAGTCGAACTACACCACCTTCTACTCTCCATAGTATACAACTCCATAGTATAGTAATCAATAAAGAAATGTTTACAAATTAGTTATGAAGTTTTCGTTTAAATTTTTCTTATAAATTGAATTAGATGAATGTATATTGTACTTGCGTATTTTACATACTTGCCGTTTACTCATAATAACATTAATTTTTATACAAAAGAAAAGTGTTCTATCATTATTATGAATTGCAGTTGTCACGTGTTCCATGTTCGGGATTCGAATCATAGGCTATAATAATAATATTAATACGTGAAGCAAAAATTTGTGACGGATTTTTAAGTAATATGCCGCGGACGGATTAGTATGAAATTTTGCACGGTTATAGTGGACGTAGAGAAGGAGTGCAGAATGTTAATATTTTTTTCAAATAATGCATTTTTCATACATAAAATCAACTAAAAACACATTACACACACTGCCTTGCATTTGTCACAAACACATATGTACTTAGTAAATGAAATAGAACATTCAATGTCTTACTATGAAAAGACACAACGTCAAGAATGTCAGATGACATTTTATTTGAATTAGAGAAATATTCGTACTAATTTGGACAATATGAAGTTTAGTTTTTTAATTTAAATTACGGTCGAATTTCGGCCGATGCTACGGGTGACTAGTAATAATAATACGATAATTAATTTATTAGAAATGAATAATATGAATACAGGAGATCACATTAGTAGATCTTTGTACGGATTACGGATTAGGTATACTTGCCCACCGTGGTGGTGTGAAACCGGAGAAGAGAAAACTCTCCAGCTGTTGAATAATAAAATATTGATGATGTAGATGTAGTGACAATATACCATTCCAGATGTATAATAGTAAATCCATACATACTGTCCGTGAAACACATAATACGCCATATAAAAGTTACAATTAAAGCCTAATTGTTGCACTTCTTGAGAGCCGCGATGGCTCAGCGGTAACAATGCAGTTTGGGCAGGTTCAAAGTCCTCATTACGTTACGTCATTTAAGAGCAACAATTACACGGCGGATGTCGGGTGTCGTTGGTAAATAAATAAGTAACAATTGTAATTATAGCGGACGCCCGATCGAGATACGCCTGGCTACGTGGTTCGATGAAATGCTATTTATCTGCTCGGTTAAAGAACGGCTTAGTTAATTGAAACTCAACTTTTCAATCAGAATGTCCCAGGGAAAAAATCAGGGATCGAGCCCTGATTTTTTATGTTATGTGCGCATTATGAATAAAGTGCCTAATAAGAATGATATGATTTCCCTGATTTTATAAGTTCTGTGCGTAGATATAGGTCATTAATTATGACTTGATGAGGAGGTTATTAAAAACATGATATTAAAAAGGCATAGCTCTTTTAGTGTGTAGAGCGCGTAGAGAATGATCTAGCCTTAAGAGAGTATTATAGACCAAACCGAAGCTTACATGATGCTTTATAACTATGGTCAGCAACGCCTCTGTGATCAAGTTTAACTAGGTTGACTCGCTTATTACTATTAGATGACAAAGTGCACTTAATAATCATCTCAAGCTAGAAATCCTTATTTTGCTTTACTTAATATAAAATGATTATCTTAATCCTCTTCATAAGTTTGTTGCTTTTTCAATCGACAATATTGATTCTCGAAAGGAAATAAAAAGGAATCACGGATTGCCGTGATTCCTTTTTATGCCGTGGACTAAAGTAGTGCGACAAATGAATCGTGATAAACGTGGCTATGCATTTATATTAAGTAGATCAGCATTTATATACGAGTAGTTATAGAAAGTAGAATCTCTACGTCAGACTTTCTTCTTTCTTTGTCATTGCAAAATGTGAAACCTTTTATAATGATCGCCGACGTAATTATTCGGACAAAAAAATCAATGAGCAGAAATTTTTGTCTCATCGTAATTCTACCCTTGTTCTTGAAAATGATGCGGCACAAGAACAAAAACCGTAGGAATGTAGGAATTTTACAAGCGTCTCCACTCATTGTGACTCATTATGATAAGAATAAACAAAGTATTTCACCTTAATTTTTGGTCCTTTTTATGTTGGACAAGCTTTGTCCCGCGGTTTCAACCGCTTTTTAAAAAAGTAACACGACAATTAAGATACATTTCAAGGAATTTTACACCTTTAACAATTTTTATATCCACTTTATTTAGAAAAGTTATTTCGTTTGACAACGTTAAATGATTTTAATTAAATAAGAACTGAATGTTACCTCAAGGTATTTATTATAAATATAAATATATTTCAAATTCCTTAAATGAAATTCAGTTTTGATCGGATTAACAGACATATAGATAATAAACCTAAAATTTTAAAAATATGAGATGTACAGACACGCGGTACTTACATTTATATATTATGAGTAAGGATAACAGAACAAGGGACGAATGTAATCACGACATTCTTGCCGCTGACGTTTTATCATGTAAGATCAGATACTCTTGATATTATGATATTATTTAGAGCAGCATATCCTGCATAATATTGAAAAAGGGCCACTTTAATTCACGAAAATTGGTTTCGAGCTTAATTATACGTCAGTTGACGGCCGATAACGTTTTGTATGCGGCTCGTATCGCGTCGCGCGAAGCGTTTCGTTTTATTGGCGTATGATTAACGAGGCTTCGGAGCGGAGTGGGAGATACAGATAGATGGATAGCCCACCGCCGGCGATTCCCAGAGGCCGCTCGACGGTAATCATCGCGAGACACCGCCGACATTTTCTGACGGGACATTTGATAACAATGTTAACAAGCTTCCTTTCCATATTGCACATGCCGCGTTTGATTATACGTTACAATGTAGTCGATGTGCGGACATTACGAGATATTACGTTATGATATAATGGCCTGATGGCATCGACTCCTTTAATGGAATACTCTCAGGAATTTTTATGGAAAACCATAATGTAATTTTAAACTGTACAAGCATAAAAAATGGCAAAAGGCTCAAATAACTGCGCACAAGGCTGAGTTATTCTCATTAGCTGACATTTTTGAAACAGGAGTTTTAATGGAGTGCTAAAGTTTTATACAATACTCTTATTAGACTAGAACAGCACCTCATCTTCTGCTCTAAGACTAAGACTAAAGGACAAGTCTAGAAAATGTGAAGGGAGTTATTTTCCTTCTGATGTTATTCATGTACTTACCGAAGTCATGAATATATACAGTCAGTGACTATTTTAAAATCCTCGTGTCTTCAAAAGTTTCACAAAATTTGCTGGACTTATCACGTACAAAACATGTAGAGAATTATACAGTTTTCAACAATTATGTATTATTTTCTTTGTAGAGTGAGTACCGGTTCGCTGGTGGAGGGTACCCCCGTGCGACAACTGGCGGTGGCAAGCGAGGTGGGGGGCTGTGTTCAGCGGCGCTGGTGGGCGGGGCGCTGCTAGCCGCCGTCGCCGTGTTGGCAGTGGCAGCACTCGCCTTCTACATGGGAGCGCTTAGGCCAGATAATGGCGAACGTAAGTTGGTTCTAATTAAAAAAGTAGAATGACTATGTCCTCAGAATAAGATGGAATTAGCCTGTAATCCACTAAGCTGGCCCAAATAAACAGACTTTATGCTTCAATAAGTACCAAGGGATTCAGCCCCGAACATCTATCATAAGACGCTTAATTCCAAGTAAATAGGTAGGTACCTAGTGTACCTACATATAACAAAGCTTTGGAGTATTTTCTTAAACCAATATGTTATCTTACAATATGTACTCGTATCTAGGAAAAAAATTCAATTGCAATTTGAAAGGTAGATCCATCGGAGTTCGACCGTAATACTACTGTCAAACTAATGTCTGCCATAAAACAATTAATTCGATTTGGTGGAAGGACGTAGACGCTGGTTAACTTGCATAAGTATGAGGCACAGTGATTATAACGTCCTACTTCTATTTTATAAAAAAAATATTCGTTCTCTTTCAGCAATTATGACGTTCGAGGGTACCTTTCGGGTGACTCGAGGTGACGTGTACGGCGGAGTTCCGGGCAGTCCGGCGTGGAAGGAGCGCGCGCGCCGGTACGGAGTCTCCATCAGACAAGTTTACTCCACGCCGTCGCCTTTGAGGCAGGCGTTCACTGGTGCTCATGTCACGGGATTCGGTGATCGAAGACTTGATGTTCACTTCAGATTATATCTAGACAGGAGAAAAATACCAAGGTTGGTTGATTATACGTTTGTTAAGCAATTAATTGTATTAACTCTTTTAGATTATTTAAGAAGTATTAATTATTCTTTGATGTATTTCAGTTCCGTAAATAACATAGAAGAGTCATTGAAAAATATATTAATACAAGACTTAGCGTCCAAACACCCAGCGTTTGGGCAAATTAAAATAGATACAACTAGTATAGTTATTAAAAGAGATTTAGAACATACATATCATTCAGAGTCATATGTTAAGGAAGCATTAAATGAAAGTATGACATCCAGTCACCCGAAAAACTTGTCACCACAAAATGGGAAAGACAAAGTATTACAAAGTCGTGTTGGTGTTGTTCGGAAAACAACAGTCAAACCAAATCAGGCATCAAAACAGAAGAACTCCGACGAACCAGATATAGATACTGAAGATATACCAGTAGTGCAAGGGTCATTCCAAATTACGAAAACAGAAGCAGATATAACTGAAAACAAGAAGTTACAACAAAATTCTGTGCCGCAAAAATCACAAACTACCAGTAAACCTACCACATCTAAGCCTACGACAACTACTAGGACAACTACAACAAAATCAACCACAATAAATCGAAGGCCACAAGCAACGACACCAAAAAGTAGACCGTTCACAATAAAATCAACAATACATATAAAACCAAAGACAGAATCAACTACTAGCCGAGTTATTGAGAAAAGTACTGCAAGACCAGTTACGTCAACATCTTCTACTACAACCGTTCCAACTACAACAGCTAACGTTTCACAAATTCTTTTAGATTTACTTACTAACGAAAACCATGATAAAGATCTGCCTAAAATTGACACGTTATTTACAGTTCCACATGTTATTGATAACGAACCATGGCGTCCAATCACAAGGCCTTATTATGAAACAACTAGTAAGCCAACTCCAGAACCTGAGAAAATAACAGTTGAACAAAATGCAAAAGACAGAATAGGAGTAGCTGAAGTGGTTGAGGATATAGCTTTACTAGAAAGTATACTCACTCCTATACCACCCGTGAAAAATCGTGAGAAAATAACACGAAGGCCTGGGGGCTTATACAATATCGATCCTAATTTAGCAGCAGATGTCTACGTGGCAAAACCCGTTTATACGAGTTTCACGCTTCCTACATTTGTACCACCGTTAAAAGATATGGAAACTCTAGGATCAAGCTACCCAAAACCTCACCCTATTCCAGTAGATAAAATCAGTGCAGTAGTTGAAGATATTCCAGAATCCAAAATAAACATTGATGATAATGATGGCAAGCCAGTAGAAAGACCACCAAAAGAAAAGACTACCTCCGTAACACTAAATGTTGTCCAGTACGATGTACAAGATAACAGTACAGAACAAGTATCAGTGGAAGGAGCATCAATATTAAAGAAGCAAAACATTACGACTGCTGAAACTACTACAATGGAAACGTATACACAACCACAAAGTCCGTCAACTGAAATCAGTATAGAAACTGTACCAAGTAGTTCTACGAAAGCCGCAGTTGAACACCGCACTAAAGAAAATTCCACTAGACGTCCAAATAACAAAGTATCAATAATACCCATTACGAGTACACCTCATCACACTTGGGAACTCGTAAATACGTCTACTCACGAAAATGATACCTTTAGTAAAAGTTCTCCTGAAAAATATTTTAATGATACATTACAAGCCATTATAACAAAAAATGACGCTGTATTCCCTAATACAACTCCGAAGTTTCCTAGCAAGTTTTCTGTGCTGCGAAATTTGACAGACGTTATTAGGAAATATTCCCCAACAACCACAGAAACACCACGAAGAGAATTACCCGAAGATGAATCTGAAGATCGGCAAGATACCGCGAAAGTGATTGGTTCTGTGGAAGTGGTATCGGATGAGGAATTAGAGACTACTACGCCTAGAGTAATCACACTTATGCCTGCTAAATCGAATCTGGGGCTAAATCGCCCCTTGAGACCTAGGCCAAAAATAAAAATTGAGCCTATAACACAACATGAAAGTTTCCGCAATTTTTTTGACAGTGACAAGCAGGCTCAAAAGATAATTGAGGAAGTTGGAACAGAAGATTACTTACAAATATATAATTTATCGGGGAACATGCCAGAAGCATCAGAAATAGTAACTACTGCTACAAATGTGGATAGTAAAATAATGAAAGAAAATGTTTTTTTAGCTAATGTTAATCGCTCAATTAAAGTGGCCAGTAACGTGGAAACTATTTCCAACAGTAACAGACTTCCAAAATCGAGCGATGATCTAAATGATCCTGGTAGCCTACCCCAAAATATTTTTAATGCCAATAGAACAAATATTCCAAAAGGTACGTATAGAGTATCATATCATGTAACTGGAAGCGTCAGTAGCAAGCAAGCGAATAAAACTCAAAGCTTACCAGCATATGAGTTAGCTTTAGAACCAGATGTTGTATTGGAGATACCTATTAATCAGTCTAATACCCTTACGATAGATAAATTAAGACAGCTTGCTAGTCTTGCTACTATTTCAGATAATAATAACAATAGCTTATTTCGTTCGCCGGGAGGAATAATTTCAACTAAAGCAATTCCATCCAGCTATACACTAAACCAAGCAGGATTTAAAATTCTAACAAAAACCTACAATAAAGTACAGCCTAGCAAACATGAGGAGAATACTTTCGATAAACCAGAGAAGACCTATACCAAACCATTACAAAATAAATATGAAAAAGAAGCGGAAGATAATACTAAGGAACCTGACGCAGAAGGTATCTTTTTAAAACTAATATTACATCTTTTGGTTAATTTGAATGTTTTTATTATTCTTCACTTCAGCCATAATACCTGTAATTTGAAAACTTTTAGAAATATGCAATAATGCAACGTCATTCCGGTGTACAAGTGGAGCCTGTCTACCGTTGACTTCCCGTTGCAACCGATTATTGGACTGCCCTAGTGGAGAAGATGAGCGTGCCTGTTCATGCGCAGACTATTTGCGTGCAGAATATTCACAGGCCAAAATTTGCGACGGCGTCGTGGACTGTTGGGATTATTCTGATGAAAATAAATGCGGTAAGACGTTTTAGTGTGTCAAACGCTCTAATAGTGTTCTGACTTGAAGGGTGTGGTAATAATAAGATAACTAACTTGTAAACTAACTAATAATACCTACTTGTAAAAAACGTTCCAAGTTGGTCTTTTCGGGTTATATAGTTCTGTGGTCGCGACCAGATGAATAATTAAAAAATGGCATAGGTATACCATATATGCGTTGCAGTTTCAGTTTTTAATTATTTTTTAGCGCAAATATCAAAAAACGTATTTACCTGTAACCATTTTGTATATTCGTGTCGAATGTGGGGTATATCTACTTATAATAAATCCTGCGAGTAGTTTGGTAAAATTAAGGAAATCTACGAAAATTGATACGTTACTTACATGTTTTTGTTTTGTAGATTGGTGTGGTGAAGGTCAGTACGTCTGTGCCAACGCTCGTCAATGCATTGACATGATGAGGGTATGTGACGGTAACCCAGACTGTCCGCTTGGAGACGATGAGAAGAGTTGCGTGGCTCTTGCTGACGAAATAGACAGTAACGAAGTTATACCGTATAATGAAGAAGGTGAGTTCGATGAACAATGTTTTTCGAATTTTACTATAAACTTTAAGAAACGCTCAGGCGCCTTCGGGGCAGTGAATGCTTAATGCACGAATACTAGTCTAGTGAATAGTTAATGCATGAATACTAGTCTATAGTTTCTTCTGTGCAAGACTTAAGTACATTCTTATTTAATTTTTAATTCATTATTTTCATTCAATTAGCAGACACTATGTTTCATTTCAGGATTTGTGATGGTTAGAAAACGTGGTGTTTGGGGTAGGTTATGCGTGGAAAGCTTCGATGATGTTGTGGCTCAGGCGCATAGCTCTTTGAAGTTGCCAGATCTTGGACGAGCTGTTTGTCGAGCTATGACGTTCCAGTAAGTGAAATTAATATATAAATAGATTATTAATATATTTTATTAAGTCAGTAGTAAGTACTATAGCGCTTATATAGATGTTTCTCACTCAAACGTAATGAGTAGGTACCTACTAGGTATAGGTACAAAAAAGGGTAAAGTTAATATGCCGTCCCTTTAAAATTTAATAACGAAATCTAACGTACCTAATTCCTTGAATAAAGTAATATTTACGTAATAAGTAATGTATATTTATAATATTTTACAAATAAGTAAGTAATAGATAAGCTTTTATTGATGTTTACTAACATCCACTCTCGCTGACTTTTTGTAATCAGGTTAATTAGGGCACCCGATCGCTTACATCAACCGAACACTTGAACTAATGGGGATTCGGATAGTTACGGAATAAAACGGAGTGGTGACAATCGAGTACGAATTTTTCGTAGGATGTGTAGTATTGTAAAATTTATCAGATTTGTAAAGAATTCAATGTCATTCAATCATTTGGCACGCAGTGACTCACCCTGGGTACGCGAGGCACGCGAGGGACGGTCAACGAGCTCAGCAGGCTATTGGGAGGTGTGGCACAACGCCAACGCGCGCGCCGCTGATTCTAGGCTTACCTTCAGGCGGTCCTCGTGTGCGCGCCATCGGGCCCTCCGTGTTCGTTGCCAGGACTTCGACTGCGGTATACGGCCCCACGCTGACGCACAAACTCCGAGGTGTTATTTTTATTCTACTATCATCTATGTTTTTTTTAATTCATAGATTGTTACCTTACTGTGTCTAGCTGTTAAAAGTATCGACTTAACGTAAGGTCCTAACAGAAATGTCTAAGTTGATGGTCTTTCCTACACTTTTGAAAACATTATGGAGAGCTAACAGACGGGGGGACGGTAGGAATGTAGGTTTCTCCGTCGTCATTTCTTGGTATATATCGCAATATTTTAATTTAAATAGATATTACAATTTAAGTCATGTTTGAAACTTAAAATTACATGTTTGAAACTTAAACCATTTGGATACTTGGAGAATTACTATTTTAACAATATTATTTCTGTTATGCGGTGTAGACATTTTAATCCTTTTATGTTGATAAGCACCTGTATTATCTCGTATCTGATAAATTAGAGATATTTGTGGTTTCGATTACCGAGCATTCCTTCTGTATAGACAATTTCCAGATTATCATACCATGTTTAGGATTTTACGCTTATCTTGAGTTATTAAGTAAATCGTTAATACCTGTGTAGGCAACAATTTAATTAGGGCTTTGTAAATTATCTCCCCTAACATTATAATATTATTTAGGTAGCTTGTGGTAGTAGCTATTTGGAAATGTTAACGGCACTATTATATGGTAACAGCTTAAATAGTTATACTTATATTATGTATATAAATATTATAATAGCGTTTTGCCGCTAGTAGATTCCTTTTCAATAATATAACAAGCGATACCACCGATATTATTGTTAATAAATTAATATACGAGTTGATTTTTCAAGTCTGTCGACAAAAACAAAAACCAGTAGCGAAAAATGATAAGTAGTTACGAGGCCGATTTTCATGAAACTAAAACCGCATCATCCTATATTAATTTTTATTTTAAATAAGCTGTTTAGTATCCTGGATAGATAAGTAGATTTTTTTTAAATATAAAGATGCAGCTTTTATTCTTATCTAGATCCGTTTACAAACTAATTTTAGCATTTTTTGATAATTCACCCTGAAAATACCTTAAAAAACACCCTGTATTCTATGTCTGACTATACAACAATATTAATAAACCTAAAAGTTGCATTAAACTACAGGAAATATTGTTGTACAGCGCTTCAACATCTACCGGCAATATTATGGGAAAGCGCTACTAAACCAGTGCCAATATTGTTGTATAGCGTTACTAAAACTAGCGGCAATATTAATGTATAGAGCTACTAAAACTAGCGGCAATATTGTTGGCAAGCGTAAACCTTTGGCTCTATCAATATGATATTGACTGCTGGTGCTATCGTCAATATTTCCAGCAACATTGCCGTGTAGCACTAGCAATATTGTATGGGTAGGCAAGGTAGGCGTGTATCTGACGAGCGCGTACGGTGGGGCAGGGTGGTGGGCGGCGGCGGCGCGGCGGAGGGCGCGTGGCCCTGGCAGGCGGCGCTGTACCGCGACGGCGACTTCCAGTGTGGCGCCACGCTGGTGGCTGCCCAGTGGCTGCTCTCGGCGAGTCATTGCTTCTACCAGTGAGTTTGTACACATTAATTTGCAAAATATACGGTGAAGAAAAGACTGTAATGCTTAGGTATGAAATGAGTTTTAATACGTAAAGGTTACTCACGATATGCGGTGTTTCTTTTTGCCGATGACGCTCCAGTTGCAAGGATCGTGTGACGCCGAAACTAATCTCACGATAATATTATTCCGAAATCATATATAAACAGGGTTATCTTCTGTTGGGGTAGCTGAAAAGGGCTCCACTTGATAAAATAGTTTAAAACGACGATTAAGGTATTATAGAGAACTATGAGGTTTTTCTATTTTAAGAAAATCTCCATGACCCATACCTACCTACATGTTTTAAGTGATCACAGTTGCCCGTGGAAATCGATATCAAATCTACTTCAAAGGGAATACAAGTTCTATCTGAGGTGCGTAGCGACTAATTCTACGTAGTCAAGTTGGTAATGTAATTATAACTTGTTCAATTTATTAAAACAACTTATAATTACTTTTCCTATTTGACCATTGTATGTTTCACATTATAGGCAACATTGTAATACTTACTGAAGCAGATCATTATGTTTATTGTAGATATTATGGAGCCTTTATAAAAAGTTCTACCTTCTAACAATCTTTCTAGAAAATCGAGCTATGAAAGTTTCAGCCTTCAATTATTTTTTTAGAGCAACCGAAGCGCACTGGGTAGCGCGTCTGGGCGCTCTGCGCCGCAGCGCATGGCCACGCGGTCCTTGGGAGCGCGTCGCCCGCGTGCGACAAGTGGTCCTGCACCCGCAGTACGCGCCACGCGGGTTCCGCAACGACATCGCGTTGCTACGGATAGACCCGCTGGAGCTGCACGCGCGGCTGCGGCCCGCCTGCCTGCCGCCGCCCCGCGCGCAGCCCCCTGCCGGGCAACACTGCACTGTTGTTGGCTGGGGGCAACTGTACGAGCATGAACGGGTCTTCCGTAAGTATACTTTGAAATACAAATGAACAAAGATCTAGCTAGCTCGTCGCTATAGTTTTGGGATAAAAATACGCTACGGTATACCCTGTTGTTATAAGTGCGACTATACGGGGTTTACAGAGTTGCGTGCGGCAAGAGTGGGTGCTCGAACTGCCTGGCCAGTGACCCCGGGAAGCACCGCGGTATGTGTGGTCGGAGACCGTCGCAAAGATCAAATGATGCGCTAGACCCAGCCGTTCACATTAGTGGGGTCGGATGGGGCAAGAATGATGATTTACTATGGTTACCTGATTCTAGATACTGGTACATGTCAGCGATCAAATTATACAGACAACTACGTAAAAAGTCACGGCTACTCATTTTCTGATGATGAAGTTGCATGATACAACTTTTACCAGAAGATAGAAAAAGGTGGTTTTGCAAGGAAACAACAAAAAATATATACAAACAAAACCAACGGATAAATAATTACCTCTAAGCCATCTCATGTTATTAGTCGGAAGGGTCTTACCATCTCGCCTTTCATTTAGTGCGATTAGTAGATATTAATGATGTAATGTTATTATTTGACATTCGCGAATGCGGATGTTGCATTTGCATACGCGAATATTCGTTACATAACTAGTAGATAATGTAGTTTATTCGGTTTCACTTTTGAATTTAACCATATTAAACGTTTCTCATGTTTCGTACAGCGGACACACTCCAAGAGGTGGAGCTGCCGGTGATCTCGACGGCGGAGTGTCGGCGGCGCACGCGGCTGCTGCCGCTGTACCGCGTGACGGATGATATGTTCTGCGCGGGCTACGAACGCGGGGGACGGGATGCTTGTCTCGGCGACTCGGGCGGCCCGCTACTCTGTCAGGTAACCTCTTAAACTGTGTACCGACGTAAAAATGAAAAAAGCTGTTACCTGCATTTGTCATTTTTTAAAGTATCTAAGATCTATAGTTTATACCACATTGTTGAAGAATTAACACAATTGTTTGTAAGATCACTTAAACATTACATTTAGATTTTAATATTAATGTATCGCAATTTGACATTTGTACGCCAACATTAGGCAACAGTAAGCGTTGCTACTACTACTGTAACCATCTATATATTGTGCTTACTGACAAATAAATGATTATGATTATGACATCTCAAATAGCTCTTTTTCTAATCTTATCGCACATTTTGTCAATATTTGAATCATTATTAATTATTATGAAGCTTTTTAAACCAACCTCTTATATTAATTACTGACTTACTAACATACACATTACACAATACGTATCCAACATCTTTTAACCATTACTGCTTAGCTTCTCACTTGGCTGTAAGTTTACAACTCATGAATTGCTAGGCATCGACACATCCATGAAAACTTTGAAGATTTCCAAGAAATGCTATCTAGATGCATAATTATTGGTAAATTTCGTACACGACCACCATAACAAAATTAGCACTTAATGGAGAATTTAATTTGTGTTGGTTTGGGTTTAAACCTAGTTTTTTCACATTTTACTTATAGTATATGAACATATTTGTAACATAACCCTTTTGTTTTTTTGCTTAGAATTGAAATTCGTAGTTGTATTCATAGTCAATGACAATAAAAAAATATTTTAATTCCAGGAGGCAGACAAATGGTACATTTACGGTGTTACAAGCAACGGCTACGGATGTGCACGGGCCAACCGACCCGGTGTCTACACCAAAGTATCCAACTACATAGACTGGATCGACAGTGTGATGGAGAAGTACGCACTAAGAACCAACAAAACCAGATTCAACGAAAATACTTCAGGCGAAGACTTTTACGCGGATCTAGAAACAGCTGAGAATAGACGACCAATTTACAAAGACACGTGCAGAGGATACCGGTGTCCACTCGGCGAATGCTTACCAGCTTCGAGCGTATGCAACGGTTTCCTAGAATGCTCTGACGGCAGCGACGAGTGGCATTGCAACAAACAAGCCTCAAACGCCACTAATAAACTCGACCCAGATTAATCATAATCCATTTAATTTATGTATAGAGTACTTTCCGATTTCGACTGATATTTTATAAGTAAAGCTAAGTTTATTATAAAATAAAATAATAGAACAAGACTTCGTGGATGGATTGTGGCGCCATACCGTCACATCTATTTCTGATTGGTGCTTATTGTTTGAAGTCTGGTAAAGTAAAATTATGAGGATATCCGACGAGTGCTCCAGGTGTCGTAATTCATCGTAGACGGACTATGTGAGAACACACGCTATTTACTCCCATACTTCCCATGCACCTATGTCGCATAGCGTGGCAAACGTTAAGTGCAAGTTCTCCTATTTGTGGGCTATGATCCATGTCCAAGAATGGGCTACAACTATGGAAAATTACTACTTAATACTTAATATGATATGATGTCCACCAATTCCCACTTGGCCATGCCCAGCCGTGGGACAATAGTTGGTTGTACCCACTTAATATGATACAAGTTTCTGTATAAAATGACGTTAAAATCTCGCACGAGCCACTGCCAGTCGCGTCCTTACTCTGCAATACAGCAAATAGCTACTTATGCCATACATATACATAATATATTAATGATATTGACGTTGTACATATAGCTTATATAAGGATATCACAGGATACCTAACTGTTTTTGTTTACTTCTTCACGAAACTATTTATTGAAAACCCATGGATGACCTTTTCCGTTTGAATTATTGTTCACTTTGTTCAAATGGACGACGTTACCCATGAATAAACAAAATGTAAACATTGTTTGGTGTTTTATTGTAAAATAACTTTATTGACTTGTATCACCTCTGTAAAATACCTATATTTTCTTTTTTACAAAAAAAAACTTAACATCCAGTAGCAATTTCTAGTAATAAATCCTATTATTCCTAATTATTTTTTTTTACATCATTATAAGCCTAATCTCTAAAATCACTATAAATGTCTCATTCTGAGAGAGGACCCGTGCCCAGCAGTGGAACATTAATGGGTTGACGAAAATTATAAGCCATTGTTCTCATGTAAGTGACAATATTGTCTTTTACGAGAAATAAAGATCTTTAAACCTAATCCTAGTTGAAAACAATAATTATATTTAAACTGAATTTATAGGTCATTGAATAAAAAACGCACTTCTTATAAATTAGTTTAATCTCTTGAGAAATAAATTAAAAGAAAATACTTTCAAAATAAGAATGGCATATTAATTAATTACAATTCTTATTCGTAATGTCATTACTACAATCATTGAAATACAAATTATTATGATTATCTTATTCACTGCCGTAATACTTTAACTGAATACAAATTATTATAGTATGTATAATTACAAATTAAAATGTCCTAATTTAAAATCCAGAGTAGCATGAGATGAGATGATAAACACGATTATTCAAAGTAACAATAGAAAAGCTGTTACATGGTCATGCTTAATGGGGTTTTAGAATCACTATTAAGTTACAGATAGCCATAGACAAAATTTAAATCATTTTAATATTCAAACTTTAGACATTCACACACCTTACCTAATTAAGCCTACATGCAGTACCGAATGGTACATCGAGCTATCGATTCGCGTTCAATGTCAGAAAAAAATACAAAAAGACAGTGTAAGGAACATGTATGTATAGATTACACAAAGGCCAGTAAATACTTGAATTACAGTTATGTCTACGTCATATTAGATTTATATCTTAAACACTAGAATCGAGCGAAATGAGCAAGAAATGATTATTGAATTCTTATTGAAACCAAAATGATCAACGCCGTCTCCGGGAACCGATTTTCGCATCCTGTACGTATCCTACCGTATTATGTTTATACCTTAGTACTAGTTTATTACGTACCTCAAAAAAAACGTTCACTTTCGCTCATACATCAAAACATACATTGCACGCAAGTTTTCAAACTTGCAATGTACTTTGAAATGATGAGGGAAAACAAGAACAATACTTTTTCTGAGTTCATAATAAACTCATATAGAGTGCAGTACGATGTTTTGCTCGTTACATCCGAACAAGTGAGCGTGTACTAATGGTACTAAACGTGCTAAGAATTTATCTAATTTTGAAGTGCTCGCCTTCATCGAGCTCACTAGCGTCGTATTGGGTTCCCGGGTGACTATGTTCTTAGCCCTTGTTCTCGACGGGCGAGGTGGTCAGCCCGGTGGGCGGCTTGTTCACCAACGTCTTGAACTGCTCCGGTATTGGGTGCTCCGTCTGAAATTGCAACGATAAAATTTATAATCACACATTCGTACCATTAATTAAAAATCCTCACAATAAATTAAAAATCAAGCGCTTCTTGCTGTACTCTTGCTATTAAAAGTAAATTATTTTTATATTTTGGTCTGAAAAGATTTCTACATCAAATTATATGCGTATTACAAATTAATCATCACTGCTTTATGGTGTAGAGAACACCGTAAAAGAAACCAACACCTGAGTTCTATAAAAACAATTCTTAAATGTGCGAAGTCTACCAATTCACAACCATCTAGCGCGGTGTACCATAGCCTCAACACTCTCATACTGTGAGGCGACCCGTACCCAGCAGTGGATCCATAACGGTTGGATTATGTTCCTAAAACTTACGTAATCGCCATTGCCCTTAGGCACGAGCACGTTCATCTCCGACGACTTGGAGCTGACAATCTCCACGTCGAGAGCCTCCTGCGACAGGTAGATCTGGCAGCCGTCCGTCTTGTCGATGGAGATCGTCGGCACCTTGCCCAGGACCTGGGGACATTATTTTCAACTTACAGTTGGCACAAGAATAGATCAGATATTACAATAACAGCAACGCTCAATGCCATCGGCGAAAAAGGTGTCGGCAATTTTTTTCTAATCTGAAGGAAGGGTCGGAAATGTGTCTGGCAAAAAACTAGAAAGGTCTATTTTGGCCCGTGTAATGGCAGGGGAAAGAGGTCCTGACCTCCCCCCTTTCATTATATACGCTCGTTGGTAATACAATGAAATTCTATATCATAGGATAAACTTTTTACCAACAATTTTTTAGTGCAGAAAATCAGATAAACAAGAGAGGATATCATTATTTGCATTATAAGTCATTTTTATATTATTTGAAAATATTGCAGACCACTGGTTCTGAAACAGTAGTCTCAATACAGACGAACTTAATGAAAAGACATTGGGTTTGCGTTCAAGAACGCCCGAGCAAAAAGTATACAACGCAAGATACAATGCGGGATCAGGCGTCAATTGGCTGAGCGACCAAATATCAATTATCTTTTTGTCTTCCAATGACATTTTTTTGGACTCATAAATCACATTTTCACCGATGAAGGAAATTGTTAACTATATCTCGCGTATATAAAAAAAGAAAATACAGATGAACTGATTACAAAGAAAAGTGTCAAATCCTACGACTTTCTTGCTGGATCTTCTGATTTACGGTCGCATTTCGATCCGATAGTAGTGAAATAAAAACTATAGTAACTGACAACTTGCAACGCCTCAGTAATTTCGTACCATTATGTATATGTCGATACAAAAATATCCTTTAAATTCTATCAGCTGCAGCACGGGGGTAAACCACATCACAGAGTGATTTTAAGGGAGCATCGATCCTTATTTAATTGGTTCTAATTGTCCTTAGAGCACCACGACCATTTTAAATAAGGTTAAGTGCTATTGCTAAACTGTATTTTTATCGTAAAACAGCGCTGTATTATTTTTTTCTTTTGCCTCGTTTTGAACGACATGCTCCACTTTTATTTCCTTTCACAAAAAGCTTTCATAAATTATGAAATTCTATTCTGCCAGGGAAGTAGTTCGGGCTTACTTCCATTATAAGGTTGAAGCCTGAGTTTGAGTCTATAATAATATACCAGTCTGATAAATTATAGCATGAAGCCATTTCCCTTGGACCTTCTACTGCTTGATAGCAGACCCGTGGGTAGTGACACGGAAATGGGTTGATGATGTTTAATATTAACTAGGGACCTGTCCGTGCTCTGTGTGGTTGAGTTCTGTCGTTTTAAATAAAATATGCATAAAACCCTATGACCCTTCTTGTGTAGTTTAGAAAAAGAGGCCAATGGAAGTGACGGATAGACAGCGTGGTGACTTTGTTTTATACTGTGTAAAGAAGTGGCAACAGATGTTCAACACCTGATTAATCAAATAACAAAAAGTTAACACGATTTTCAAAGACAACTATCTATACATTTTAATAAAGGACTCTTTTAGCACGAGTATTTATGAAATTGTAATATTAGGTACTCTGTAGCTTATTGTTTTTTTTTAATTATTGGCTCTAATCTTCTATAAAATTACGATTGCAATATAAAAACTTATCTCGAGCATAAAAATCATCAATTCCAGTTTTATATTACCGATGGGTTGTCGATATCAAGTACCAGGTACTTGAAACGAATTCAATTAGCCAATTAATCGTCATTAATAATGGTTTGTAATTTAAGGTTTTAGTTTGTTTTCTGTAGTATATATTCTCATAGTAATGAGAAGTTCTGGTTGAATTTTCTTCAGAATATTTAAAAGACGAATACCATGACACGAACTGCCTGACGTTCCTTACATTGTCAATGCAAAATCATATACAAACAAAACGTAAATGGCTCATTATTATTTGATATACAATTTATAATTAAAATTTGTTTGCCTTACACGCGGCGTCAAGTCGCGACACTTAGTATCTTTTGACGAGATAATGAACTTTGAGAAGGACTTCTTATATGAAAACAAACAAGAAGTGACGAACGGGGCCGTTTGGAGTTTCAGCAGATGTTGGGAGTACGTCATATACCAATATGGGCTGCCGTTTATTCAATACTGCATAGGCGTTTTATACGCAATATACTTGTACTGTACTCCTATTAACGTGGTACGTATTAACGTTTTTTAATCGGGGATCACTTTTGACTAATAAATAATAATAATCACAATTGATTTATCAGCAACTTATACAATTCATTTTCACTAGTTTATTAAAGTAATGAGAATACAATGTATTAATTCAGGTAATAAACAATATTTCGCCAAGTTTCAACGAAATTTGATTTATTGTTTTGTGTGAACAGTAACAAACGTGCATACCTACATCCTCCCCAACTTTTACATTTATAATATTAATAAGTTTATATTACTTATACGGCAGCTGTTGATAATAAAAAGAAAGAGGAGTGTGTCTAATCATTTTGTCTTGAATCATTTTTCCTTAAAGGTTTTTATTATTAATATTTTAAATGAGTTTTTGCAAATTATCATACCATAATTTTATAGTCGTTCTCAGTATTTTGGTAAAGCCAACAGTATATTCTAATGTCTCCACGCTAAGTACCGCCGTATATAATAACTAGAAAAGTTATTCAAAGTATGGAACTAAGCGCCTTAGAACGTGTATTTTTAAAACGTTGTTCTTATACTTGAGGCTAAGTGTTACGTTGGGTGTTGCAGGTGGCACGATGAAATGTGTATTTCGCTTAGGCGATTTATGGCCGTGCTTTCAGTTATTATATAACACGCCGTCCGGGATACATAAAATACAATTTAATTTTTAAATATGTATAATATTTATGTAACTTACATTCGTACTTAAAGGGTTTATTTCTATATAAGACGAGATGAAGTAATAAAAAATGAATAGCGTGTCCATTTGAAAAAAATAATTTCAGCTTCAATTAAAGGTATCAGAACAAATATCGTCGGCCTATGCAAAAGATTGAAAATTTGTTTCATAGAGACAAGTTTTTATGTAATCCGCAAGACAACGTGAGAAACTTAAGTTTAATATTAACCTTGCGATATCCATTAATTTAACAATAATGTACCGGCTTAGACCGACTGAAGATCAAGAAAGCTACGACATTATTTTAATTATTTTATAGAAACGAACATAATGAATATACACAGGACATGCTAAAAAAAGAAGGATATTGCATAAATAGGTATTCAAATTTTAGTTCAAAACTGTCGAACGGTATGTTGAATATCGCAAAAACCCTTCTAAATCCATATAACACTCCAAAGTCACCGTCAAAGTATTATGTCCCTGTGAACAAAAGTGTTCCATTTCCAATTTTCCTTTCGCACAGGCATTATTTCTCGTTAAAAGCGTGCCGACGGTGGTGTACGTGTACAACTTTGTAAAGAGCGTATACGTGACGTCACGCGAGAGGTTGAAACAGAAGCAAATTGAACTGGAGGACATTCAGCTACAGGTGAAATTCTTTGGCTATTTACTTTTTAAATAGACTTCAAAGTCTTAAAGGTCGGTCAAGTTGGAATGCCTTATACAAGCGTCTCTATACACCTCACGTTTTAAAACACTTATTGCGAATTTATTGTTTCTTCACTACAAATTGTTCTCGTGTTCGCCTATAGCTTGTAAGTTACATTGCACGCTTACGTTTTTTTTACCATAACTTGCAATATACTTTGAAATAATGAGCGAAAACAAGAAAAATCATGTTTTGGGACAATATGATAAACTGGTACTAAGAGTACAGAATACAAAAAGATGCTGCTGTTATTATATAAAAAAGTGTACATATGGTAAACACTTAGTCGTAGGTACTCGTAAAACGAATAATTCTGCTATATAAAAATAAAACGCATTTCTATCGATCAACAGTAATCACCAGCTTTGAAGCTTAGAAAAAACGGTTCAAGTTTTTTCTAGTTTAAAAATCAATACCACCCTCGACCTACATACCACTGGCATGATTTACTATGCAAATTACATTCACCGGTAATTTTATAAAATAAATCAATGCTAGCTGCGAATCTATATAAATAAATACCTACCTTTGAAATGCTTGGTTGGGCTTACAACATAGGCAAAATTGTATAATTTATATCTTTCTAAATCATAAAGTAGTAATAGTAAATTAATAAAGTCAAATAATTTTCAAGGTGGTAGAACCCGTGTAGTTCGACCGGGGAATACCACCATCACACCTATTTCTAGCGTGAAGCACTTCTTGCGTTTCGATAGGACGGTGTGGTTGCTGGCACACTTTCACATGAGGCGACCATCATAGTCCTCGGGAGTAGCAACGCATCTGTGATTGACTTCAGATGGAACCCATGTTCTGTATGAAGTTGATTACAGATGTCCATGGGCGGCAGTGGCCATTTACCATCAGGTGGACTGCATGTTCGTTTGCTACTTCAGTAAGAAAAAAACATAACACTGTAATTCGTTTTGTTTACGGATTAACTGTTACTACTGAATGGGATTTGCAAAGTTAGAAGATTATAACGCGTTTAAACTAATCGCTTTGTACATTCATAGCCCCACGCTAGAATGTTCTTCATGTCGTGGATGCCACGGGCATACACAAATCCCTGAATCACAACAAGAACTTAAACTCATCATTCATTTACCTGTCTGGCCGTGAATCGAACCCGGAACCATCAGACCTTCATATAACCCGCCCGTCATTCGGGTCGCCTAATACGACAAATAAGCCACATTTCACCCCAGAAATGTTTAGGGTAACGCGCAAAAATTAAAATGCCACGCACGTACGTCGAAAATAGGTTGTGAGTAGCATTTTGGATCGTAAATCTAATCGTAATTAGGTCACGGCTAATATTCTACGGATATTTAATAGTAAGGCACGTAGTTACGGAGCATCAAGTATGCTTCAACAACGTTAGCCTTAATTTAGTGGGCTAGGTCTCCTGTAATAACATTGCAGCTTTAATAAGCGCTACCGCAGATTGGGTTGCCGACGTACACTTAAACCAAATACGTATTTACATGCATAAATAGTTTGAAATTCCCTTCCAACGCATATATTGGTCGATTTTAGGTGATATTCGTCTTATATTCGGTAAATGACAGACGTCTATGGGCGGCAGTGTCCACTTAATATCTAGTGGACTTCCCACTTGTTTGCTATTAATCACTTCAAAAGAAGCAAGGAACAATTGCCTTTTTCGCTAAACTATACCTCAATTTTTCGTGAAATTAGTTCGTAATTAGGCCTTTAAATTATGTCTGCCATAAGCCTTTACAATTTCATTTGGAAAAAGAAAAAGGTACGAATTTTTGCTAAGAAAATTAGGCTACGTAACCAGTCCTCTAGTAGATAATCCGTCTCGATTACGTAAGTTTCAGTAAGTTCGCTGTGCCTAGAAGCATGATTGCTTTGATAAGCCAGTTGAAATCAGTAGGAATTCTACTTTGAACTAATACCTAGAGTTTAGAGTTTACATTTCAGTAGATTCAGATAGTAAACACGAAGCTGAGCGTCCGAGACGTTGAGTTCACTGAACGGGCGGAAGAGCTCCGTAGAGGTACGGAGAGGCTCCGCAAAGTACGCGCGAGGGTACGGGAGGTGATCGCAGCGGATGAGGAGTTGAGCGGCACTCTGCACCAAACGACACCGTGGGAGGAATCTAACACGTATGACAACCCCTCCCCTGAAGGTAGGTACTACAATGAGTCCATACGCGAAGTAAACCAATGGACTCCGAATATTATGGACATTGGTCACAATAGACCAAACGTTTATCTATCGAAAAAGTCTAACCTCCCTCTACCTCTATGATAAATGACTACTTTTATAGACATGTACCTATACCGAATACATACATCTTATTAGAAACTCGCGTATTTCTTTGAAACTCTCATTAAGATTCATTTATAATAACACTTTTATAGGCTTCAAAAAGCGGGCTACTTGACTGAATAATATCTTAGACATAGTTTTCAACAGATATGAAAGTGTAACGATTACGAATTACGATACTATTGTAATACGATGCCAAAAGTGTCAAGTTAGAAGTCTATTTGATTACTTTGTCCATGGTATTCACTAATCACGTAACTGGAGAAGATAAACAACTAAAGCAAACATATTTGAGTTTAATCGAACTTGTTTGTTGTTGTTGTAAGATTACACTACTATCATTGTGGTTTATTACAGTTATGAGCAAATCTGAGAGATAATAAGCACAGTAACACTAATGTCAATGCATTGGCACATCTTTTCATGTAAGTTGTAAACATACATATAGCTTAACTGATGTTATGGGGGGATTGCCGCTTACGGATATCATGTCTTAGATCTATTTAGTCGAATATACTTAGAAACTTCCTTACAATAGCAGTGTTAAATGAGGCTATGTTCTGATTATTACTTTTTAGGTGGTAGAACCAGTGTAGTTCTAACGGGGACCGACCGCCACACCTATTTCCAGCGTGAAGCATTTCTTGCGTTTCGATGAAAGGCTGTGGTTGCCGGCACACTTTTGTATGGCGCGACCATCTTGGTCCTCGGGAGTATATCCTTTGTTCTATACTAAGTTGCTTACAGATGTCCATCGGCGGCGGTGGCCACTTAGATACTAACAGGTGGACTGCACGCTCGTTTGCTTCTTCAATCAGAAAAAGAAATAAAAATAAAAAAAAAACACACACTCGCTCATATGCAGAAACACACATAAAAGCTCACCCATATACACTCACACATGCGCATGCACGCACACACACACATGCAAGTACGCACGCACGCACGCACACACGCTCACATTAATCGTGCGTTACAAGGCACAAGACCAAAACGAAGATAAGGTTGCAGAAGAACTCTTTTGCAGAGCACGAATTCATAGTGCAATTACTAAAGGAGATGAAGTACGACCAGGTGGATGCGGAGGCGCCGACCGCTTGCGAGGCGGAGGGCGAGCCCGATGCTGACGCCAAACAGAACTGCCGCGTGAAGATCGTCAAAGTAACCAACGTGTACAAGGTCGCATATCTCAAACATTACATCAAGCAAAAGAGGCTCAGACGCGCAACCAGACAGGCGGTTTTGAAGAAGAAGGTAGGTTATATTGGAGTTTTAATTTTATGACACCATTAACGTACTGGTTCACTCGTAGGTATTATATAGGCAACTTATCTGGCTCACTTCAATGGAATGCATTTATTTTGCTGTATACCAATTTATGATGTTACCTGCGAGTTCTTTGCTCGTTGATTGCAACAGTTAAATATAAAGAACAAACAACACACAAACGTACTTTTCTGAGAACATCTTGGGCATAATTAATAAATCGGTAAGATAACAGTTAAACATTAAATTGTTATTCATTAATAAAAGTTTAGTTAACGATTAATAAGTAGCTTGCTTTAGATTCCTATCATTTGTTGAAACTAATAATAACATTAATTTTCAGATGGAAAACGTAAAGAAACTTCTAGACGATTGGCATAAGACTTTGAACATGGTGATTAACAACAACCTGTCAATCCTCAACATCGACTCTCAATTCGTTGATATGGCATCTCAAGAAGCAATGGGAGACTATCCCAAGCAAGATTTCCGAGAGTTTTCAGATACTGACAGCGATTTCAGAAATTACAACGACAATTATTACGAACAATCCGGCTTAGGTTGGGTCCAAAATTCACAGAGGAATTTCACAAGTAGCTTTGAGGTAAATATTTGATCGTGTAATACTATACCACCCCTGTTTGCTTTCTCAAACTTCTATCCGCCTTCATAACTTATTGAAGTCGACGAAGACTACTATAGTTTGCAAAGTTTGCTCTTAAGCTTCTGGTTATAACTGTACCTACTAGTATAAAATGTTTTCAAGCTGCTATAGGAAAAATATCATAAATTCGTTTGATTGCTACGTTTCATCTAAGTTTTATTACCGGCATAACTCATCTTAGACCATCGAAGTTTGTGATGCCATAAGATGACAGACTTTAGATGGTCAAAGTTAGGATTGACTTTAGATCTCATCGAGTGACAATCATATTATTTCTAATCGTACTATAGCCCTATATTTACATTATGCCATATCTTCGAACAATGCAAGATTAATTTCATAAAACATTTCTCGTTTTTATATAAAATAAAAGTAGCAAATTAATTGGCCACTGGCACCCATGGACATTTGTGATCGACCGCAGATCTTACCTGCCATAAATGTGTTGCTAATCCTGAGGTCTAAGTTGGAATCGGATAAGTATTTTTTTCTTATCACACATCATATAATTCTGTTTCCTTCAGATATCCCTATTAAATATGGAGTTGGTTACAGGTTTTCATGATACCGCTTACCATCAAGTGATATGCCCGCTCGTTTGCTACTTCATTTTGTAGGAAAAAAAAAACAATAAATTATATTTTATTCAAGGACGCGTCCGACATGGCTGATACGCGGGGCTTCAATGAGATATACCATCGCGACGGTTTCCATCGGTCCGAATGTAGCCCTCGGTCGCCCAACATCCTAGTAGCGCTACCTGAAGAGACTAGCAGCCAGGTAGCCATCGCGGAAGCCCGGAGCGAGGCCAGCGAAGAAAACGAGTGTCGCGATATCGGCTCTATTTAACTTTTAACTTTCATTTTTGGATAAACTTTTTATTCCTACTAATACTTATAATTCTTACTACTTCTGTTTTTGATTTTTTTAATGAGAATAAAGTAGAAAACGAGTAAAGTCCACCTGATGGAAGTGGCCACAACCGCTCATGAACAACTGTAAGCAACTTTTGTAAGAGACACTAAATCTCTAAGAAAGTAAGCTGTAAACCACACCCTTCCGACGAACCGCAAGAACTGCTGGACTCTCAAAAATGTGTTTGGCGATGGTACGTCCGCATTTTGAAGCATATACGTTCTATTACATTAATTGGGTTTTAGATGCTGCACATTTTTTATATTATTTCAGCAAAGATTGCATATCGTTTCGCTTATGCGGACGCCATAGGTAAACACATACAAAAACGATTACCTACGCGAATAACTAATCAGATCCGAAGCACAACTCTAAGATCCTTGATCGAACTGGCCGGGAATCGAACCAGGATGTCTGTTCATTTTAGATTGTCATAGAAATTACTTATTTAATTTTGGTACTTATAAGGAAACCTTTATAAAATAGCGTAGAAAACATCCATCTTCTTCACGTAAATGGAAGTTTTAATTTACGACGCAGGATTTTCGGACAAAGCTCAAATAGCACAAAAAGGGACTTTTCAGCCTTAATTAAGACCGTAAAACAATCCGAGTGTCCGTTAAATAAATCTGGGATCTGAGGAGAGAACCAGCGAGGGGTCGGCGACCCCGTCGTGAGACTAACATTACATTGTAATTCATAGCCACGGGATGTCTTAAGACTGAACGTTTCCAATATTAAAATACTCAAGATTACGAAGTTGCAAAACCCTTTCAAAGTTTCAGATAAGTAGATTTTTCCGCTCGAAAATGTACTTTTTGTATTACGTATTTAAATTAAAAACCGTGTTATTTTAAAGGACCTAACTTTTCTGTAGTGAAATGTGTTTTAAACTAATGAAATATTTGCGTTAAGACAAGACAAGGAGCCCGTTTTTTACCCGTTTAAGTTCACGCTTTTTACGTAGTTCATTACACCATTCTCCTCGAGCTATATCGGTATTATAAGAGTCAACGTAAAACACAAACACTGTATATAATAACATCTGCATCTGCATCGATGAGCAGTTGATTGCGTCGACGGTAGAGACGAGGTTGTCAAAGACAGCGTTGAGCCGCGGCATAGGACTTGTAAGTCACTTCTGTTCTCTATTGCCACGTGGATACTACTTCGACACAGAAATACATATGCACACACAGTGTGCGTGTATAGCACCGTCATGCACGCACACACATAGATCTTACCACATCCCGTCGCGAAGCGTCAGCACGGAGTCCGGTCAATACAACATGTGCACTACGTTGGTTATGTGCTCCTTATCCACAAATCTTTGTATTGTGGACTCTATGGCATTATACACACATTGTTCTCAGTAATATACCTGCATCTTTATTATAGTGTTGGTGCTATTTAGATTTACATACAAGTCTACACATACGAGCGCACGCTTTGACGAAAGTAGAAAACAAAAACAAACCTTACCGTAGACCGTTAGGGCGAAGTCGCAGCAACGGAACATTTACGCTACGTCGCTCATATCCGATTTTTCCTCAATACCCTGTATAATGGAAGTGATTTGCAGATTCACATACACACAAAGACATTTTCACAGTAAAATACCTGCATCTGCACCGATTGGCAGTTCACAAACTCGACGCTGGAGACGAGGTTGTCGAACACGACCGCGCACTTGGTGCACGAGTCGAGCACGACGCCGTTG